>CABHPH010000306.1:14800-48120 GCA_902168325.1 Peromyscus nudipes | reverse complement strand
TTTAACATACAAATAGGAGTGAGGTTCACTGACCTGGCCCAGCAAGTCATTCTTCAATGACCAGGGTTCTAAGTGGGAGGACCAGGAGACGAGAAGATAAAGAAGAAAGAAAGCTGGGGCCTAAGAGGTCTTACAAAAGCTGATGACTTAAACCAAGCAAGCTTTTTAATAAGCACCTCATTTTATATACTATTTGCAGGGGGAAATGGGACAGAGCCAGCAGAAAGCTATTGTTCAATGGGACAAAGTTAGTATGAGGCTAACCAAGCCGTGGTGGACGAGGGGAACACAGGGTATGGCAAGTGAATCAGAGACCAAGGCACACAGTAGCCTTGCAGTTAGTGACTCCAGTCTCTTCAGGAGGAAAAGCCAAGAAACTTGGAACCGAAACTTTTAACTCCTGCAAAGCGCAGGTCCCAGCCCCAGACTAGACAATGCTAAGACACTGGGCAAGGACACAGAAATAAGTCCCTTTTGTCCTTGCATCAGGGCCCCAGAGAAATCCTAGGATTGGCCTGGATCCAGTAGTTCATAAATACAAAATACTGATCAACAATGGTAAAACGTCAATAAAGATTTAGTATTAGGGTAGTAGTTTAATGTATACGACTTTTGCATGTTTTTGAAAGTTGTCAATGGGATCTAAATCTTCTCTTTAAACACAATGAAAATATAGCATAGATTTCTTGAGTGTCTGTATATATTTTACTCTTCCCACTCTTCCAAACTATCAAATGTCCCACTAACATCAATATCTGCTGGAATGTTTCTTACATGTAACATCACTACACAAATCTAGAAAACGCTGATTATATGTCATGATTAGTTGACTTAAAATTCGAAGTTCACATTTCATTTTTACAACAACGTACTAGAGGAAGCATTTGGCTCTTACAGGAAGTATGTAAATCTCACTCCCTTGTTTCTGAACTTTTTACCTTTCTCATGTAAAAGCTTGTTCATATTCATCTTGATTGATCTCCCATGTTCAATTATAGGATTATCAGATGGATATTTTAATATACTTTTTCATGACTGAAAGAAAAACAGAACTTATCACATTGTGACAAGACTAAACTTATTAATAATGTGATTTATGGAACTTGAAATTGTCTAACAAATCAACGCTCTTCATGACTTTTCTATATACACCTTTCCTAGGTGAGCATGTAGAAAGAAAAGGAAACCAGAGAGGTTGAAGACAGGCTGAGATACAGAGCAGGAACATGGTAGAATCAATATGTTAACCTAGTGCCTAATTATTCTTGAGACTCTATCTGTCTCTAAGGCTGACTGAAATAAAACACAGACATGCTGCCTTCGTTTAAAACAAGGGGAATAACACTAAAAATTATTAATTGCTTCATTGGTCTTTCTTCTTATCAAATGCTGACATATTCAAGATACATTTTGGGATTATTGGTACCTAAATACTCATCTCCTTCAGCATTTAAAGTTGGTGATTTACCAAATTAATGCTTAAACCCTCCTTTAATGAGACAAGAGGGAAAAGAGTCTTGTCTTACATTTAGACCCAAATCACTTTATTACTTGGGACAGTTAAAATCATCAGGTTTTAACAATGGGTTTTCTCAGGTTATAGGGACATTGTTCTTCAGAGACAAAACAAACTAAGGACTTTTATAAGAGGGCATTCTTAGTTCAGAAAAGCATTATAAATGGTGTGCTATCACTTTCAAACTCAGCAACCAAGAAGACAAGATTGTAAAGCTAAAACACTAAAATTGATTTGTTGATAAATGCTTGTCAAATAAAGGAGAAACCATTTTATAATGTTGATAAGGTGAGCACAGAGCTGAGTCTGGCTAGAGATAGTTTCTTAAGCAATGCAACTATGAAAAAAACTTTTTAACATCCCTTGGAAGTGGGATCGAGTTAATGGAATATGCTAGAACCTCACTGGGTCCTAAGTAACATGGGGTGAGGGGGGTGATGGTGATTCAGTTTTTTTAGGCAACCCAACCATTCTACTTTATGCCTAGGGTTCACCAAATAAATGCATGAGATTTATACCTGCCATATTTCTTACTTTTAGTGTCTTGTGAGAGAAATAAATAACATTTTATCTATTTTATTCTCATCTCATAGCTAATATAGTTTGACCTTAAATTCTCAAAAAAAAAAAAAAACACTAAGAAAGCCCTCCATACTGATGGTTTATTTAAGGAGTTATCCAAGGAAGCAAAAGAAGGGAAAGAGGGAGTGAGACAGAGAGGGAGAAAAGGGTAAGACGAGGTCAAAGGGTGAATTGCCATCACTACAGAGAGCTGTAATGATGGCGTCCTGCAGTGTCTCTGTCTCAGAATTCTCCAGGGGGGAACAGCGTCAGATGAACTGCTTCTGTCTCTGCTGTGAATTGAGAGAGATCCCACAGATCTCATGCCCCTGAAGTCTGGTCTGTGCATGGAAGAAAGCCAACTTGACTCATGTAAGCATCCTGTGTTGAAGCAGCAGAGGTGTTCTGTGACAAGAAGAGAGGGCTATACTAAGCAGGCATTACTGATGGGATATCCAGAAACCACTGCAGTAGTTTCTGGAAATCTGCAGTGAGGACTTGAAGAGAAGTATAAGATGTATACAATTGGTTCTTCCATTTTTCCTCTTTGACCTGCTTATGACTTTTCTGGAGCTGAGCCCATCAGAATGCCTTTCTAGGCCCCAACTCTCCACTGTATCTATTAGGACATGATGCAAGATGCTTATGGCAACAAGCTGCATTGCACATTACCATATTTAGCCCATGAACTAAAATTGAAACTTTTTTTATCTCAGTCCCCTAAAATCCATTCTGGAATTCTTTTACTTCTTGTCTGCCTCAGCTTACCTAGTGCAGTGGTCTATCCTCTCCTCTCCAAGGAGCCTCAGACCTTACTGCCTTTCCCTTCTGCAACAGTGGCTGTGTCATGGTACTGATCCTCATCTTCAATCACAGAATCACCAAGTGACAATTCCAAGGCACCCCATAATCTAGATACTTCTCTCTGCTTCCAACACATGACAGCATCTCTAGGGAAAACAGATATTATTACTTTCAGCTCCTCCTTTTGTACAGAACCCAAAGTGACCATGTGATCATTGGAACTGAAAAATTATCTTTATTCTGTTCCCTAGTGAATGTGTTTCCTTCCTGGGAATTTGGATATTTTTATTAAGTGAACACAAGTTCCAAAAGAGACCACTGTGGTGTTGAGAGTATCCTGTGGTGCTCTTTCACTTTGTGTTCTAGAAGCCTGCATGACTCATCACTGGATTTGACTACTGGACAAAACACACCAACTCCCCATTTGGTGACCTATGTTACTGGTGCCTTCATTGAGTTACTTCTGAGTGGTATGGCTTATAATCAGGCTCCACCTGTCTCTCTTCCCCCAAATGACCACCTTGATTAGAGTCAAGCAAAGGGGGTGTAATTCCTCAGATGGTGGTGCTGATAGATTCTAATTGGTAGGTATCAATAACTACAGGGTCAGTTCTGTTCAGGAAATAGCATCACTGCCCCAGTCATCACTCTGGCACCAGACAAGCATTTGCTGTATCAGAGAACTGCCACTTCAATCCTTCAACCAGCTTTTCTTTGGGCCATAATCACTGGAGTCCCACAAGAAGGCATTCAAACTCAGCAAGGGCATAAAAACATAAGAGGAAATGTTGATAAATAGTTAAATCTCTACAACAGCAGGTGCACTTGGTTCAGCTGCACATTCCACTATGGGTACCTCTTATATTCTCAAATCTGCAAACAAAAATGGTCCACTAAGCATGCATCTGACAAAAGCATTCTGAGACTCACACAAAACTAGTGTCTTCATAAGTAACCCATTAAGTCTTCATCATATAAATTTAAGGGTAAAACAAGACTTTGTAAGGCATCCCAATTATAGCTTCACTGCCTCGAACTCCAGAGGCACACAAAACACATTTCCTTTGTAGGTAAGAAGTACTACAAAGAACAGAGAATAGTCCTTTATCTTCTGTGGGGTATTCCAGTATGCCCCAAGTCACTGGACCCACAAAAACTCATCAACATACTAGACTCCTAAATCTTTAAGAAGTTTATTTCCCCTCCTCTGCCATTCATCAGTCTTACAAGTCACTAAAAGTCTCTCTACCTCTCTCTCTCTCTCTCTACCTCTCTCTCTATCTCTATCTCTCTCTCCCCCTCTCTCTCTCTCCCTCTCTCTCTCTCTCTCTCTCTCTCTCTCTCTCTCTCTCTCTCTCTCTGTTTACCTCTCTCTCTCCTGATATCATCCTGGTGTGTGAAGAGATTGGAAACCATCACTCCTGGGTTCATAACAAGAAAAAAAAGGGGGAGGATGAAATGTGTTGTTGGTGACTTTTTGATCACACAGAGAACTGAGGTCACAGGGCAAATTTCTACCCTGATCAGAGTAGCAAGAAACAGGCAACATCTGCTCACATAACACAGATGCCAGTGGAGCCACAAATTGCTGGTGATCTTAGTGGTTTTGACAGATTGCTGGAGATGGAAATGGCTTTGCTTGAAAGGGAAAACCTCCTAGCTGTCTTGGTGTTAAAGAGCTCCTGCACTTTCATGAATTTTATTTCTCGGAACACTGCCGTGTTTTGACAGTGAAGATGTAAGAAGGGTGTCCCACACCTGAATGAGAAGCCATTCTTTCCCTTAAACCTACAAAAATATCAGACTGAACTCAGTGCAGGGACATCCTACTAACTGCCTGGCTACTATTCCTCCAGGCTGTCTATTTCATCAAAAACAAGGCAATTATGAAAAATTGCCACGATCAAGAGAAGCTTCATGAGAAATGAAGACTATAGATAATGTGACTATTGTCATGAACTGAATGTTTGTCTTATCCAAAAATTCAGGTAATGAAGCCCTAACCCCCAGTCTGATGATATCTGAACATGAAGCCCTTAGGTGGTAATAAAGGTTAGATGAGGTAAACAAAAGGATGGGGCTTAATACAGCAGGATTGATGTTCTCAGGAGAGATACCAAGGTGTCTCCCCTCTTTTTCTCTACTACGTGAAAATGCAGAAAGGTGGCAGCCATACAGAAGCCAGGAAGCAGGCCCTGAGTGTAAGAACTGAGTCATTTCTCACTCTGTCTTTGGACTTCCCCGTCTATACAAACATAAGAAAAAGGCAGTTATTGTATGTGACAGTTACGGCAGCCTAAGATGACAAAAACGGTGATATCTAGATGAGATCATAAAACAGAAAGGGGAGTTTAGTGCAAGCTGAGGAAATATGAACAAATACAGACTGTGGCTAATACTAATACACCAATATTGATTTGTTAATTATAATAAATATACCATACTAAGGAATACATTAATAATAGTGAACATGGAGTTTTTAGTGAGTGTGTCATTTGTGCACTTTTCTTGAACATATTCTCTGTTTTAAAAATAACTTACCTAACACTAAAATTAGTGAAAGTCTAAAAAATGAAAATCAGATTGTAGAGAGATGGCTCAGCTGTTAAGAGCACTTACTGCTCTTGCAGTGGAATGGGATCCAATTCCTAACATCCACAAGATGGCTCACAACTGTCTGTAACTCCAGTTCCAGGGAATCTTGAACATCCTCTTCTGACCTCCACAGGCACCTGCATGCACATGGTGCATACACACACACACACACACACACACACACACACACACACACACACACACTAAACAAATACTTCTTTAATTTTATTTTATAATTTAATCTAATTTTACATATCAGCCATGGATTCCCCTGTCCTCCCTCCTCCTGCCCCCTCCCCCCAACCCACCCCCCATTCCCATCTCCTCCAGGGTGAGGACTCCCCTGGGGATTCAGCCCAGCCTGGTAGGTTCAAGGCAGGTCCAGTCCCCTCCTCCCTTCACCCAGGCTGAGCAAAGTGTCCCAGCATAGGCCCCAGGCTCCAAACAGCCAGCTCATGCGCCAAGGACAGGTCACAGTCCCACTGCCTGGATGCCTCCCAAACAGATCAAGCTAATCAACTGTCTCACCTATCCAGAGGGCCTGATCCAGTTGGGGGCTCCTTAGCTATTGGTTCGTAGTTCATGTGTTTCCACTAGTTTGGCTATTTGTCCCTGTGCTTTTTCCAATCTTGGTCTCAACAATTCTCGCTCATACAATCCCTCCTCTTTCTCGAAAATTGGACTCCTGGAGCTCCACCTGGGGCCTGGCCGTGGATCTCTGCATCCACTTCCATCAGTCATTGGATGAGAGTTCTAGCATGACAGTTAGGGTGTTTGGCCATCCTATCACCAGAGTAGGTCAGTTCGGGCTTTCTCTTGACCATTGCCAGTAGTCTATTGTGGAGGTATCTTTGTGGATTTCTGTGGACCTCTCTAGCACTTTGCTTCTTCCTATTCTCATGTGATCTTCATTTATCATGGTCTCTCTTTCCTTGTTCTCCCTCTCTGTTCTTGATCCAGCTGGGATCTCCCGCTCCTCTAAGCTCTCCTTCCCTCAACCCTTGCCCTCCATTACCCCCCCATCCCCAGTTTGCTCATGTAGATCTCATCCATTTCTCTGTTGTTGGGCGATCCCTGTGTCTTTCTTAGGGTCCTCTTTACTAGGTAGCCTCCCTAGAGTTGTGAGTAGCAGCCTAGTCATCCTTTGTTTTACATATAGCATCCACGTATGAGTGAGTACATACCATGTTTGTCTTTCTGAGTCTGGGTTACCTCACTCAGGATGATTTTTTCTAGATCCATCCATTTGCCTGCAAACCTCATGATGTCGTTGCTTTTCTCTGCTGAGTAGTACTCCATTGTGTGTATGTACCACATTTTATTTATCCATTCTTCAGTTGAAGGGCATCTAGGTTGTTTCCAGGTTCTGGCTATTACAAATAGTGCTGCTAGGAACATAGCTGAGCATGTGCCCTTGCCGGTTGTGGTGGCATACGATGGTAGGATTTGCTGAAGGAGGCAGAGGCAGGAGGATCATGAGTCTGAGGCCAGCCTGGGCTAAACAAATACTTAAAGACAAATTATGTCCTTGAAAATTACCATTTTGCAACCAAAATGAATTCATTGACCTAGGCACTTAGCATTAGTAGGAACTAACATATCCCACAGAAAGTCAAGAAAACATCACAAATTTCCTAAAGAACACTATTTGTATTTTTGTAAAACTGATACAATAAAGTCAGATTAAACTCTTGGGTTCAGCTCCTAATTCAAAGGATATGCTGAGAGCCGAGGAATATGTTGCAAACCACCATGAATGTGTGACTCCCCAAATCCAGATGGTGGGAACAACAGGGTAAATAGCTCAGCTCAACAACAAATAAATTGTGTAAAAGTGACAGTGTTAGGAGGGGAAAACCTATAGTGTGAGAAACACCACGAGTTCACTGGGAAATTTTTAAATATACTAAGAGAACACTGAACATCTATTTCTGAACACCTCCCTTCTTTATTGGCCCATCATGTGGGGATGTCTCAAGATGCAAACCAGATGTGCTTTTTATAAGCCTCCCTGATCAATGAGGAGACTCCAAAAAGTCACCTACACCTTTTAAAAACATTTATTTATTTGTTTGTTTGTTTGTAAGTCAAAGCACAGCTTACAGGAGTCAGTTCTCTCCTTGCACCATATGGGTCTCAGGGACCAAACTCAGGTCATGAGGCACGGCAGGAAGTGTTTTTTTCCAGCTGAGCCATATCACTGGTCCTCACATAGACTTTTTTATTCCATCATGATGTGCCAGGAAGGGTCCCATGCTGAGAACAGCCAACAGCTTCTCCAAAATTCTCAAGGTCTTTAACACATATCAAGACAGATCACAAACACCATATACTAAGCCTTCTTTCCAAGTGCACTGAGCTATTAGCACGTCTCCAGGTCTTCCCACACTGTGTGAGGAACAGTAGGAAAGGACAGACAACCTCAGAGTAGGACGCTGCTCACTCCAAACTTTGTTACGTGTCTTGCATGCTTTCTGCCTTGGATTCATCTAAAAATATTCATATTTAGTCATTTTATATGTGTACCTCAATCACCACAATTTAAGAAAAGAAAAAGAAAGAAGGGAGAGAGGGAGGGAGGGGGAGGGAGAGAGAGAGAGAGAGAGAGAGAGAGAGAGAGAGAGAGAGAGAGAGAGAGAGGGAATCTTTTAACCTTGAAGCCTTTAATGCCTGCTTTTCCTTCCCATGAGGCTCAGCCCACCCTTATTCTGTGCCTTGTCTCTCTTCCTTTAGACGGGGCCATCCTAGGTAGCCCGGCTTGCTTGGAACTCTCTAGGTAGACCAGGCTGACTTCAGAGATCTGCCTGCCGCTGTCTCATGCTGGGAATAAAGTTGAGCACCACCACCCCTGCCCGTTTTCTCCCTCTCATCCTCTCCATTTCTTAAACCTTTTCATTGTGTCCTTTGAAATTCAGAATCCATGGACCAGGTTGTATGTTCTTCGGCTGAAACAAGACCCAGACTTACGCTCTTAGAATTGTTTGCTCAGATACCACCCTGTTCACGAGACCTCCCTCACCACCTCAATTAGAAATTGCTGCTTCCTTCTTATCCCCTGTGATGGCTAGCTGACGTATGAATCTGTTTCTCCAGGAAACTGTAAATAACCTGTCCCCCTTGCTGCCCTCATATCCCCTAGCATGTGTCAATTTACGTAACTTACTTCTGTATAACAGCAGTTCTTCACGGTCTGTGTCAATGTTCATTGTCCCCACCCCTGCCAGACCATACCTCCTAAAGGGATAGAAACATCCATTTGGTTCTCTCAGGGATACATCTCAAGCACCTAGGATGGCATCAGGTACATTGCAAATGGAGAAATAAAGAGCTTTGGATTTAAAATCCAGGAGCTTATATCTCAATAAAAGAAGCTAAAGGCTGGGATGTGGTTCATTGGTATAGTGCCTGTCAACATGCCTGAAGTCCTAGATTTGCATTTCATTACTACCATTAAAAAGTGAAAAAGAAGTTCTTCTTGTAATGGTGTTGGTGGCCATTTCCTCTGTTTTCCCGGGATGGGAACTATAGTAAAAGCAGCATATCCAGCACCTTATTACTGCATGGTCACCAGCAACAGAAGAAGTGTTTGCTCCACTGTGGCTGAGTCCCAACTATGGTTTTAACGTGGTCTGTTCTGTCTGCTTGTTGGAACCAGCTCTTCGATCCTCTCAGTAATCAGTAATTAACACAAAATCAGTTTGAATTATTTCCTGCTTCAATCAGTCATCCTGAGTGTCTGGGTTTTTTTGGGGTTTTTTTTGCCATACATTAAGAGCATCTATTGATCTTTCGAATATGTTTGAGGACATTGCTGAAATGATCCCAACAACATTGCCGAAAGTCAAAGAGGAATCTTACAAGAAGAGGTGTACCAGCTAAAGAGCTCTCAGCATCTGATGCAGATTTCACAGCTGGTCCCAAATCTCAGAGCCCAGAAAACCTGAAAATGTCAAGATTTCACTACTCTTCTTGTTCCATCCATCACCAGATAGGCATCTTTCTTCTCTCTTCTCTTGATAGAGCTGGCCAGGAAGACACAGCCATGAAAGGACACCCCTTTCAGAAAGCCATCACTTGGACCAATGGACCAGAAAAGGCCATGCCTGGGAAAGCCCCAGCGCACACCCATATGGTTTGTGAGTCTTGTTTCCCATGACACTTTTATGAAGGTTATGTATATGTCCCGTTCATCTTCATTCTCCTGGTGCTAATTGCTGTCTCCTGCACTCTGCTACTGTGTATGGAGACCACGCGCTGCCCTGTCACTGTCCCAGCTGTGGTGTGCCACATGGCTCTGCTGGCCTCAGATAGGAACCTGCTGCTGCTGCCTGACCACAACAGCTGGAAGTATTCTGCCTGGAACGGAATTATGACACAGCTGACAAGCACAGGGACTGAGTCGATTCTCTCGGGGAAGCCTGTGACAGCTCAAAGCCTCCCATGTCCTGTTGGATGTGGCTCTCATGTCTGGAGCTGATAGCGAGGCTCCACATGGACACATGGACACTTCCTGCAGAGGAAGTCACGAGTTGCAGAC
Organism: Peromyscus nudipes; assembly: GCA_902168325.1. Classification (NCBI taxonomy): domain Eukaryota; kingdom Metazoa; phylum Chordata; class Mammalia; order Rodentia; family Cricetidae; genus Peromyscus; species Peromyscus nudipes. Next base: position 38,107 of record CABHPH010000306.1, on the reverse strand, counting down.
AGCAAGATGGACTGGACAAGAGTTTCTTGAGCAGTCACACTTTCTCCAGGCTGCTTCTCAGTCACTCGCTCCTCCTTATTAGGAGTAGAAAGAAACAAAAGAAGATAATTCTTAAATTCTTCCTTTTTCCTTTATCTTTCTCTTACTGTATTTTTACATAGATATGAATACAAATGGCCTCTTTATGATTTAGAAGGTGTCTACAATAAGACTGACAGCACCACTAATAATAATTCATTGCTTTTTCCTACTCCATCCCTTCTCTCTCCACCACCAAGTTGATTATTGTCTACAGTTTTATGCTTAAAATTGTCATGCTTTTAAAAATGATTCTGTTACACGGGTGCGTATGCTTAAACAGGACAGTGTTCAGTTTCTAAGGTTTAAGAAGTGGCATCATGCTATCTATAGTTTCCTGGGACTTATCATTTTTTTATTGTTGTGATCAAATACCCCAACAAAAGCAACTTAGGGGGGAAAGGGCATTATTCCTGCTCATAGTTCCAGAAAGAAAGACTCAATCGTGAGAAAAGTAAGGTGGCGGGAACATGAGGCCAGTCTGTTCTATTGCATCAGCAGTCTGGAAGCAGAGAAGGAAGAGCAAGGAGAGCCAGGTTGTACAACCTCAAAGCCCATGCCTTGTGATCCTTCCTCCAGCAAGGCTTCTTCACCTTCCAAAGATTCCATCACCTTCCCAAAGAGCACCACCAGCTGGGAGTCAAATGTTCAACTGCATGAGCCTGTGAGGAGCATTTCGTATTCAAACCACAACACTATGTCTTCACTTAAACATTTTCTAGGTTCATTCATACACTTCTGAAGAGCAGGAGCCATTGAACTCACTGGGCTTCTGTATGACTGGACTAAAGTTTACCTGTATCCCTGTTGATGCTGTAATGTGTTCTTTCTGCTACTCTGAGTGGAAACGAGCACAAACCTTTGACTGTTGGTGCATGAGCTGCGCTTTATGAACACCTCCAAATGGACTGCTTAGCATGATTACATGTGTGTTTCACGTCAGTAGAGAGTGGCAAATTACCATTCCAAATTAGTTGTTCTGTATAGCAGCACTGTTTGAGGTCCCATTGATCAATGATCTTTCAATGATTGATTCATTTGAATACTCAAAGTATTCCCTTTGAGAGAAAAAATAGCTTGACAGAATGAAATCTTTGACTGTTGCAGTGATGATGAAAAGAAAAAGCAATAGGTGGTGTTCTCAAGGGCCTCCCCACTTCTCCCTCACTGATGTCCTTGGCTCCCTTTTTGCCATGTGGCTACTCACACTTTGGATTCTTTAAAAAAAAAAAAAGGTTAGAAGCATATAGGAGGGTGCCATAAGGATGAAAACTTCAACTATTTTTTTTACAGGTATTAGAATATGTGTTTTATCCTCAGAAACTGGGCACCATCTCCCTGATGCCTGCTGGGCTCTGCATTCATGAGTGATGGTTGTATAGGATGCCCAAAGGAGATGCACACAGAGAGAACTCTGAGATAAGCAAGAAAGACAACAAGGCATACAAGCAACTGGGAAGGTAATAAAGCTTGTAGTGGCAGATAGTTGACTTAGATTTAAGACCAAACCAAATCTCATTTTAAGAAAATTTAAACAGAGAATTGAGTTTGGTGCCTCACTTACTTGATTTCACTTTCCAGCAAAGCCAAAGATTCTTTTTCATGCCCTCTTCAGAGTTTTGGAGTCCATCTTTATAATGAAACTTAAAATTTTAAAACAAAGCCCCAACATGTTTTCACCCAATATGGAACATTTCTATATTTGGAAAACCCATATCTGAGGTTACAACTCCTTGGAATTCATTTACTGTTTTGTTTTCCATGAGCACAAATGTAAAGTTTACTGAATAATCTACCTCTCATTTTTTTTCTTAGCGGTTCTGAAAAATATGTGATGTATTTAAGACCACAATTTGCTCTTAGCATTTCTGGAAATTTCTGTGCATTCTGCATGCTGTACGCTGACTTATAGAAGGAGAGGGAGTCCTTCCAAACAGAGTGGCTGCTGTTCATTTGGTATGTACACTTGGATGGAAATGTCGTTTATTTTTAAATGGGAATCTGTTCCCATTGGGAAAGGGTTGTAGAAAAGAAGTAAACATCAAAATTTACTGGCTAGAAAAATTCTGAATTATAAAAATGAAATGCTCTGGCCAAAAGACATTTTGTCTCTTGTTCCTTGACATTAGAAGTATGTATGTGTATAATAAACAATTTGTCATTACTTTTTATTCCCTGGAATAGAGATTTCAGTTAACTAGATGCTTTACAAACTAGGCAAAGGAAATTGGAAGATGAATTTATGACTGCAGTTCCTGGGGAGTAAGCCCAGGGCCAACTGGACAGAACTTGAGCAAAGTAGAGGCTGTGGAACAGAGCGGTGAAGTCACAACAGTCGAACTGGCCAGTACGGATGAATCATGGCGGAATATAATCCTAGATCTGGAAGGATTTTAAAGGTCATCTAGCCCAGCGGTATGATTTACAAGAGAGAATTCTTTGGCTTAGCAGTATAAAATTTGTGTAGTTTGCTAGAACCAATCCAAAGTAGTGCAACGAAATCATATTTTCCATGAAAGTTTATTCTAATCTCCAACTCCATGGAGATTTTTCAACTTGTATGCTATGGATGGACCACAGAAGGAGCTGAGGGACCCTACAAAATGAAATGCAAAAAAATGTGTGATTTTGTGTACATTTGTGCTCTGTTCTTTTACAGTAACTATTGAGGATTAAAACCCAAAAGAAAAGCTCATTTTTATCCATGGTAAATCTGAACATATAGTTAAAGAAGCTGTTGGGATAACAACTCTAAAGCACTGTTGAGGACAATACTTAGGTTTCTTCTACAAAATGAGTCCTAGTATTTTCCCTCTGCACCTAAAGCAAGTAACTATAGTACTTCCAACATGGACTTTATTAGTTTTCTATTGTTGTGATAAAACACCATGACCAAGCAAACTTACATAAGGAAGAGTTTACTTGGACTTAACAGTTCAAGAGGGATAGGAGGCCATGGCCATCATGATAGGAAGTGTGGCAGCTAGAATAGCTACTGAGAGTGCACATCTTAAACTGAGTGCAATCTGAAATAGAGAGGAGAAAACTTGAAATGGCACAAGTCTTTAAGCAAACATCCTCCACTCCCAGGAACATACACCCACCAGCAAGGCCACACCTCCTAAGCCTTCATAAATAGGGCCACCAATTGAGACAAGGCATTCCAACCCAGAGACTACCAGGGACATCTCTCATTCAAGCCACCACATTCCACACTCGGGCCCCCATAAGCCTATATGATAATACAGTCTCAACAGTTTAAAAATCCAAGTGTCTTCTGAAATTCAAAGCAATCTCTTAACTGTCACCTCCCCCCCCCATAAAATCAAAAAGTCAAAGTACATAATTTCAATAAGCAATTGGAGCCTATATTACCATTCCAAAAGGGAGAAATTGGAAATCCTGGACCAAAGCAACATCAAAATTCATGGTCTCTGAGTTTGGATGCCTTGTCTCAGTTGGTGGCCAGCCCTACTCTTCATATACAGCTCCCCTTGGCAGATATACCACGACTCTGGCACCTCTAAAATGAATTTCCAGACTTCCTTTTTGGAGATTCCCACAATGACCTCAGTTTTACTGCCCTCTCAAAGCCTTTGGTAAGGATTACCCATGCCACACATTGCCTAGCCACAGCAGTTACCTATAACCACAGAGGAAGATTCCACAACACCTTTATTCTTGTGTCCTTCGTGATCCTTAAGCCAGCACCACATGGATGACACTGACAAAATCACCTGCCGGCCTGAGCTGGATGGAACCGGGCCCTCTTGAATCACACTTGCAACAGATTTTGTTTGTTGTTTCTTTCTCAGAATGGAAAATCCTTAGGCCTTTCCCTTTCACAGGTTCTTAGTTTATCTGGGTGGGCTCCTCCCCTGAGGACACGCCTCCCATTATTCCATGTAGATCAGTCCTCTCCTTGACATCCTTGTTTCTTGGCTTCGACATTAAGCTTCCTGGTGTTCTTTTTCTCTCTTTTATTTGTTTGTTTCTTGCCTCACTTGCTCTTTTTGTACAGCTGCATGCACAGGATGTGCTTTCATACATACAGGTGAAGCATTCACACATATAGCATAAAAATAAATAAAATCTCTTTTTAAATTGTTAAACTCCAAAAATGTTAAAGACAATATCTTGCAGCATCAGTTTCCAGCCGAGATTTAATTATTTCATTAAAAATAAAGAATTACATCATCTCATTAATGTGCCAATATGTTTTCATTTATAATAGTCGGTAAAAAATTACATTTATACCTAAGAATTATTTCAATAAATTTCTTTATTATTTATCATCAGTAAATATTTTACTTACATACCTAGTTTATAGACATACTAGGACTCATGTAAAAGTTTCTCAGTTAAGACTGGATGGCCAAGCAAGCTCCAGAGAATCCACCTGTCTCTGTCCCCATTTCTGGGATTACAGGCAAGGATAGCCATGCCTAGGTTTTATTTGAGTGCTAGAGGATTTAACTAAGGCCTTGTGCCCACACAATTTCTCTTTCTCACTGAGCCATTTCCCCATCCCCTAAATTCGTACATTTTAAAATCAATGCTATTCTACTCTATATTTGACTATTTTAGATACATACATCTCAAGGTGTTTCAGATACCATTTCAAATTGTCAAAGACAGTTTATAGACACAAAAAGTAGATTACTGGTTACCCAAAGCTGAATTGAGAAGTGAGGGGAGTTAGTCAATGGGTATAAATTTTAGTTATGCATATGAATAAGGTCAAAATATCTGCTATAAAACATTGTGCATGTAATTAGCCACACAGTATCATACACTTAATTCTTTTAAGAGGGGAGATCTTTGGATAGATATAGAGCTCAGTGGTAGAGCACTTTCCCATGATTCACAAAGCTGTGTATTCTGTTCTTAGAATAGGAAAGAAGATGAGAAGGAAAGGGTAGACTTTTATGGTATTTTTAACCGCAAATGAGGTAAAACAAAGAATAAGAGAAGATGTTTGGAGATGGTGAGTATGGCCATTGCCTTCACAGTAGTGTTGGGAATGTCTTTCTGTATGCTCTGAAATGTGTTGCTCTGATTGATTGATAAACAAAACACTGATTGTCCAGTAGCCCGGCAGGAAGTATAGGTAGGTGGGATATACAGAGAGGAGAATTCTGGAAAGTAGAAGGCCGAGTCAGGAGATGCTGCCAGCTGCCACCATGAGAAGTAAGATGTAAAGTACCAAGAAGCCACAAGCCATGTGGCAACTTATGGATTAATATAAATGTGTTAATTTAAGATATAAGAACTAGATAGCAAGAAGCCTGCCATGGCCATACAGTTTATAAGTAAGATCAGTCTCTGTGTGTTTACTTGGTTCTGAGTGGCTACGGGCCCCGGCAGGACTGGAGAAATCTCCAGCTACACGGTAGTGATGGCTTCACAGACATATGCATAGAGCAGCTCATCAAGTTATAGCCACTCAGTATGTGTGGGCCTGTGTTCTGTCAATCATCTCTTAGTGAAACTACTTGAAAATTACATGGGATTATCAGTCTAATGACCTGTCTATATCATTAAAACTAAAACAACAAAATTAATGCAATGCCCTCCCTGCGATATTTGCTTTTTCTTCTTCTCATAAAGGATGGGTTTTCTGGTACTTTGGGCTTTCTTATTTCTTCTCTAAAGTTTCTCTCCCTCCCAGGTAACTGCTGGTCTCCTATGTCATGGTCGTTCATTCGCCTCAACTCCAGAGGCATGGCTATTTTTGTTTCTCTTCTCCATGCCCCTCCTCTTGGCAACTGCCATATTTATACCTTGCCTGCTTTGGGATTTTTCTTTTAAACTCCAAACAAGAATATATAGAATGAAGGATATTGCTGTGGCTATTTTTGGAATTCAAAACCTCAATATCCTGTAAAGGGCAATTTTTAACTTTTTTTTGTTTTCCTAGTGTGTTTGTATGTTCATGTATGTACACTCATGTGAGCATGGGGGTGTGTGAAGAGCAGAGACTGACTTCAGGGACCTTCCGCAATAGCCCTCTACATTATTGTTGAGACAGGATCTCTCATGGAATCTGGACCCTGCCAATTTGGCTAGACTGTCTGACTGGTGAGCCTGTGTCTACTGTCCTCCCTCAACATTGGGGTTACAGGCCTACACCACTCTGCCTGGACTTTGATCTGGGTACTGGGGATCTTAACTCAGGTCCTCATGCTTACGCAGTGGGTACTTTACTGACTATGTCCTCTTCCTGGCCCCTGAGGTACAACGTTTACCCTGGTTGAGAATCAATACTTTGCAGCTCTGGAAAACCATTGGTGAGAAAGACAAGGGAGTACTGTGGCCATCAGATCACTTTACAAAGATTACATTCAAGACAATGGTGGGTCATATAACTACAGACAGGTCCCTCAGAAAGCCCTGCCAGGAGAAATAGGGGTAGATTTCTGAAGGGGAAACTACATGGACTCAGTAAACATTTCAGAGACAGTGTGTCATTCAGAAGAGTCACAGGGGAATGAACTTGAGGAAAGATCATAATTCATGTTTTTAATCTGAGTTATTAGAATCATCGTTAGAACTCTATGAGATTGTTTTTTCTGGAAGAAGTGCCTCATTTGCTGAGTGGCCCACTAGATAATAAGTCAGCTTTAAGTAAAGTATTTTGTTTTTCAAATGTCTAGGAAAATGACCTCACTACAGTTCTCTAGTTGGGCTCTCCTGCTACTCATATTAACTTGGAAGAACTAGCGTTAATTTTTCAGATATTCTCTGTATTTAATTTCACAATTCATAGTTTGAAGGGCCAAAATTAAGCTGTGCTTGTCAGGGTCTTCTCAGAATAAAGGGAGTGTGGTCGGTGTAGTTTAGTCAGAGAATCCAACGCAAATGAATGCTCAGAAAAGCCCAAGAGACAGAAGCGGAAGTGATTGTCACATATGGCATTCTGGATCCCCCTGGCTATCAACAAACACACATAGAGTAAGAAGAGAACCAAAAAAAGCAGAATGGCTGGAGAAATAAGCTGAAAAAAGAGCAGACATCAGCGGTGGCTGTCCAGTGGATACCGTCGTTTCTCTTCGCTTGAGACAAAGTACAAAAGGAGGGAAGAAAGATCCTTTCTGGGTTGGTTTTTCTAGAAGATAATCTGAGTGTTAACAGTGTCATTGACTCTATGCATCTTCTTCACATTGTACAAGCCTTTTCACATCAAATGCAAACTTACATGCCATCACTTTCTGGGCACCACTTTCTCAGAGTTAAGATATTAAAAATAAGACAAAAATGAGTATCTTCTTAAGATTTTCTACCACAAAAACACATTAGAATTAGGATTGGTGCATCATAGTGATGTGTTTACTGTATTCACTTCTGCCCCCACACTTTCAGTTCACACAGTAAGGAGAACACATGGTCTTTGTAGTTAATCAGACTAGTGTTTGAGTACATGGGATCTTGGGGAACTTCTCACAGCTTTGGCTTGACTACCTCATCTGTAAATGGGCTCACAGTACTTCCTGAATTGGTTTGGATATGAAGTGTCCTCCTAAAAGGCTCATGTGTTGAACTTCTGGTGCCCAGCGTGTGAGATGATTGGCTTATGAGGCACTAGTTTGATCCATAGATTCACTCCACTGGTGAGTTCACAGCTGAACCAGCTATGAAGAAATGGGGCCTATCAGAGGAAGGAGGCCACTGAGGCATGACTTTGGAGGGTGCATCTCCGCCCAGACACTTCCTCGCTGGGTGCCTGTTTCCTGGTTGTCACGAGGCAAACAATTTTCTTCTGTGATGGAGAACTGCCTTACCAAAGCCAAGTGACTGCGAACTGAAACCCTGGAACAGAGTAAATCTTCCCTCCTTCAGCTTGTTCATCTCAGGCATTTTGTCAAGTGGCATAAAAGCTGAGTAAGACACCTCCCTGGAAGGAGTGTGGTAAAATTTAGAATGATAGATGTAAATTACCAAAACACCATGTTAGAAATATAGTTTACACTCACAAATGATTGTATATAACTTTTTCTTAACCATATTATTCACCAACTGATGTTGATGACTCAACCAAAGACTTGTTTCAAAGTATAGGTATAACAGGTTTGATCATTTTTTTCTAGCAGAAAAGTTTTTGAAAACACTGAAGCAATTTACAATAAACCAGAGGGATGTCTTCCTTAATGGGTACACAGTATTTTAGGTCTTAAATATACAGCATTGTATGTTGTAGAATATTATTTTACGGTGTGTTGCTTTTGTTTATGTTACATTTGATTAACTCTGTGAAGCTGTGTTACTGTGCCTGTGTAAAACACCTGATGGTCTAATAAAGAGCTGAATGGCCAACAGCGAGGCAGGAGAAAGGATAAGCGGGGCTGGCAGGCAGAGAGGATAAATAGGAGGAGAAATCTGGAAGGAGGAAAGAAAAAGAAGAGTGAGAGAAGGAGGAAGACTCCAGGGGCCAGCCACTCAGCTACACAGCCAGCCACGAAGTAAGAGTGAAAGCAAGATTACAGAAGTAAGAAAAGGTAAAATCCCAGAGGCAAAAGACAGATGGGATAATTTAAGACAAGGAAAGCTGGCTAGAAACAAGCCAAGCTAAGGCCAGGCATTCATAAGTAAGAAAAATTCTCTGTGTATTTATGTGGGAGTTGGGTGGTGGGCCCCCCAAAAGAGTAGGAAAAACAACCAGCAATAATTGTATACCACAAAGAGCCAGTTCTGAAGGCATCTTACAAGCTACGTGTTGAAGAACAGTGTGTCAATGAGAAGAAAGGAACACTGGATTGGTGTGACCGATTTAAAGTCATCATGAAAAAATTCTGATCTGGAGAAGAAAGCAGACCTGCTGAGCATTGTAAAATGTAGTGTTCAACTTACTCTTGAGCAATAACCTCATCTCACATGTGTTTATAAATGTATCACACAAGATAATACTCAAACAGATTCCACCATCAATAAAGGCATACTGTTGCCATAACAATAGATAAAAATTTAAAATTATATTCATTAAATGGTTGAAACTCATGTTGATTTCTCTTGTATGTATGATTTTATATGGTAAGGTTGTGGTAGTTTGAATGTATTTGGCCCCCATAAGCTCATAGGGAGTGGCACTATTAGGAGATGTGAACTTGTTGGAGGAAGTGTGGTCTTGTTGAAGGAGGCTGGATGATACACACCTTTAATCTAGACCTTGACGCTGGAGGGAACACCTTTAATCTGGGCCACACCTTCTGGAGGAAATGTGTCACTGTCAGGGAAGGCTTTGAGGTTTCATGTACTCAGGACACTGCCCAGTAAGTCCGTTGATTTCCTGTTGCCTGTAAGATGTAGCAGTCTCAGCCCCAGCACCATCTCTTCCTGCATGCCGCCATGCTCCCCGCCATGATGGACTGAACCCTCTGACTGTAAGTGAGTCACCACAATTAAATGTTTCCTTTATAAGAGTTGCCATGGTCATGGTATTTCTTCACAGCAGTAGTAACCCTAAGACAAAGGTTTTACAATATTATAATGACTACTTAAACTCTTTTTATAAGCACATGTCCAGGGAGTGTACTAAGTGTATACATCAAGAAAAGGTGAAATGTCCCAAATTCTGGTTTTAATTCTTGTCATAAAGAATATAGTAGGATTTATTGAATAAATTGCTTATCTGTTCCATATTGAAGCAAGATGAAAAATAATATTGGCCAATATTAATAGTCCACTAAAGTCCTAGTAAACCAGCAAACTACTGATAATATTCAGCTGTATAAATGATATGGTTTTCATTTTTTTGTTTGTCTGGTTTTTGAGACAGGGTCTTACAGTGTAGGCTGGATTAGTTCACTAGAGACTAAACTAGTCATGAACTTGAACTTACAGCAACCATGCTACCTCTGCCTCCCAAGTGCTGGGAATACAAACACGCACCTCATATTCCCTTTGAGCTTCTTCATAACAAGGGAAAATGATTGTACTTCTTCATTTTATTTACTATGATATTAATAGGCAAGTCTAATTAAAATAAAGAATTCTCATGAATATGCAGTATTTTAACTGTTGCTTCAGAATTAGAAGAAAGAGAGAGACCTTATAAATACTTTTAGGTTGCAAGAGAGAATTTGAGATAAATTCACATAGATTCAGAAATCATGTTTGAGATTAATGTGTGGTATGATCTTTATTCTTTGATCTAGCCTAATTTTTACTTAGTTACATTAATGACTAGTATATATAATGAAATGCTATGACCATGTGTAAAGGCATTCATTAATTTATGCTAATAATAATGACACTTTCAGAAAAGATATTTCTCAAGATAGTTAACAAGATGACTGAGAAATGATATGGAGGATGGAGTTTAAATAATAGTTTGTCCCCAACTTATTATTGTTTATCTTATAATTCCAGGATGTCACTGTGGTAAAAGAGACAGATTCAGTCAATAAAAACCATAATTAAAATTTTGAATTCTGATGTTATCTTCAGGTTACCACTGTGTGGTGTGATATTCTTTTGAGATACTGAGTGACCCAGCAGCTGCCAATCATTTATGTGACCTTGGGTGCTTGTGAGATGTTCTCTATGCTGTGAATGTATTGCTATGATTGATTGATAAATAAAAAACTGATTGGCCATTAGCCAGGCAGGAAGTATAGGTGGGACTAGCAGAGAGGAGAATTCGGGGAACAGGAAGGTGGAGAGGAGGAGACGACGCTGCCAGCCACCATGATATGGAGCAGGATGTAAAGTACCAGTAAGCCACAAGCCACGTGGCAAGGTATAGATTAATAGAAATGGGTTAATTTAAGGTAGAAGAACTAGATAACAAGAAGCCTGCCACGGCCATACAGTTTGTAAGCAATATAAGTCTCTGTGTGTTTACTCAGTTGGGTCTGAGTAGCTGCGGGACTGGCGGGTGAGAGAGATTTGTCCTGACCATGGGCCAGGCAGGACTGGAGAAAACTCCAGCTACACTTGGGTAAAGCTGTGATCCTCTCCAGGGCCCTGGGTTGCCAGCACATTTTTGATGCAAAGACTCAAAAAAAATCTATACAAGAATTTACCAAACTGTAGATTGAGGTAAGTGATCTGAACGTGCTTAAAGTAGACTGAACCAGGCTGTGATGGTCAGAGGGTTATTTGTATTAAGCACAGTTCCACCTGACAATACTTTCTGCTTTCTAAGGGCTTGTTTGTAAACTCACCTAAATTAAGGAGCATCTATGCTACAGGCAGTTTTTTAGAGGAAAAACTATGTTGTGAGATGAGCCTCTCCATGAAGGGGTGATAAATACTATAAACGATATGATTGCTAAGGAGTATAATTACAGCAAAACATTGTAGCAATTGTCAGCTTCTATCCCTGTGTGTCGTGTAGGCTGTGTGTGTGCACATGACATTGACTCTGATTTAGTTATGCCAGAAACTTTCTCAGTCTAAGATCCTGAAAAAATAACATAATAAGATAACTAGTGTATGTCTTAACTGAGCTGGAGTCCTAGGACTGAACTCAGAGCCTCTTACACCCTAGATAAGGCCCCTATCCCTGAGCCAAAGTCTATATAGATTTGTGTCAGGGGTACAAGCAAGCTTTTCCCATTCCACCGTAACCCATTCCACCGTAACCCATCATCTCATCCAATTCATTAATGCATGAGGGTTAAAACCATAGACCTGAAGAAAATGTATAGTCTGCACATTATGTTTTTAAAACTTAGAATCTTGTAGAGGCTAGTGTGGTGGTGGTTCATGGTCACAGTCCCCACATGGGAGGCTGGGACAGAATTTAAGAGCGTTCGACGACGGCGACATCAATTTATTTATGAGTCGCTATGATACCTGAACATTTGGGAGCAATGTAGTCATGGACATGAGAGGGCAGGTGTCCTTGTAGAATGGTATAGTCACTTCCTTTGTGCATATGCCTAGAAGAGGAACTACTATGTTGGATGACGGTTCTATTTGTAATTTCCTTAAGAACCTCTGTACTGTTTTCCATAGTGTCTGCGCAATTTTAGGGACAAGTGTACATAAAAGGCTTGCCTTTTTCTGCATCCTTGTCAATGAAATTCTCTTGTTTCCTTAAAAATAAAACATCCTAACAGGTATAAAGTGACATGTGTTGTGGTCCAAATTTGCACTTTCTAAAGCAGTATGGACAAACTTTACACGTACCTGATCGCCATTTTTTGTGTCTTCTTTAGAGAAATCCCTGCTTTGATCTTATGATTGTTTTCTATTTAGTTCCTTATTGTTTACCTTTAAGTTGTATGAGTTCCTTACATATTTTAAATACTAATTCTTTTTTTAAATAAATTTATTTATTTATTTTACATCCCAGCCACATTTTCCCCTCCCTCCTCTCCTCTCAGTCCCTGCCCCCAAGCCCCCTTGTTCCTACCCCAATCCACTCCTCTTCAGTTTCTGTTTAGGAAAGGGCAGGTTTTCCATGAGTATCAACAAAATGTGGCATATCAAGTTGCAGTAAGACTAAGCATGTCTCCGTGTGTTAAGGGTGGGCAAGGTGACCCAGTAGTATGAGTAGGGTCCCAAAAGACTGTAAAAAAGTCAGAGACAGCCCCTATTCCCATGGTGAGGAGTCCCACAAGAGGACCAATCTACACAACTGTAACATGTATGCAGAGTGTCTAGGTCAGTCCCATGCAGGCTCCCTGGTTGTCGGCTCAGTCTCTGTGAGCCCCTATGAGCCCAGGTTAGTTGAGTCTGTGAGTTTTCTTGTGTTGTCCTTGATCCTTCTGGCTCCTACAAGCCTTTCTCCTCATCTTCTTCAGGATTCTCCCAACTCTGCCTAATGCTTAGCTGTGGGTCTGCATCTGTTTCCATCAGTTGCTGGATGAAGCCTCTCTGATGACAATTAGGCTGGACTGGTTATAGGCGATGGTTAGCTCAGGCTACATATATCTGCTTTTGCTGGAGGTTTAAGCTAGGTTCTTCCTTGTAGATTCCTGAGATATTCCCTTATGTCAAGATTTTATCTGATCTGGAAATGTCCCCTTCCCAGAAGTCTTTCAGTACTCTTCCTCTCCACCGCCCTCCAACCACATTTTCTTTATCCATTCCTCAGTTGAGGGACATTTAGGTTATTTCTAGTTCCTGACTATTACAAATAAAGCTGCTATGAACAAAATTGAGCAAGTATGTTTGTGGTATGATTGAGCATCTTGTGCAAGGTTGATTCCCAGTTTTCTGAGAAACCACCATACTAACTTCCAAAGTGGCTGTACAAGTTTGCACTTCCACCATCAATGCAGGAGTGTTCCCATTGCTCTATCTCCTCTCCAGTATGAGCTGTCACTTGTTTTTTTGATCTTAGCCATTCTGACAGGTGCAAGATGGAACCTCAGAGTCATTTTGATTTGCATTTCCCTGATGGCTAAGGATATTGAACATCTCCTTGTGTGTTTCTCAGCCATTAAATACTAGTCCTTAATCAGAGATATACTTTGAAATATCTACTCCCATTGTTAAGCTGACTTTTCCCACAGTTTTTAAGCAATGATATCAGGAGGAACAATCTCATCCATTAACTTAGACCTAACTTCACCATTTTTCTTCTCACTCTGGACTCCTTTGTGTTGAATGCTAAACTGAACACATTAACCCTGTCTGTTGCTAATGCATCTGCTGTGTTTTCACTTTTTAAGCAATACTGAGTCCCAAAGCAGGGACACCGGATTCTTTCTCCTTCCCAAATCACAGTTCCACATGACCATTTATCAGGTGTATATTAGAGGAGAGAGTGGCTTTTAGACATTCCATTTGCTATATGCTATTTCTGATCTTTGTACGGACCTGTCATTTGTCACAGGATTTGGCTCTCAGCTGTGTTTAGTTTTAAAGTCTTGAGAACAAGTCAATTTGTATTCAAACACCTAATGATATAATTTATTCAACACAAAAGACTTGACTGCCCTCTACCCACCTCTCTGTAGACAAGTCTATAAATGTAACGATGGGCAAGGATAGTTTAAAAAAAAAAGTTTCCCTCTTGGCAAATGTCGAAGATTCATAAAAAGAAAAATCATCATTCGATCCTAGACTTAAAGACATCTGGCACAGTGTCAAAATATCCTGAAGTATTCATTTTTCTGAAATGAGCCTAAAATAACCAATGTCTCAATGTGCCTGTAGATTTGTTTTAAAATCTGTTCAAATCTGAAATGTTGGTGGTTGGTAAGACTAATTCCAATAAAATGAAAACAAAATTCCCCAAAATGTATGATCGAGAATCAGAGCCATGACTTTTCTGGGAACATTCCTCGATAAGTATAAGCAAGACATAGCTTATAAAGTGACGTCACCTTCCATGTACCTTGCAGGGAGATGATTACAAAGCAAATAAAAGTGGGTGTGGGAATGAAGAACTGAACACCGTTGTTCTTGCAACGCCTCCTTAAGATTTACATCTCTGCTTTAGAAACTGAATGTGACGATTCATCAGTCATTCTGCTGAAAATCCCCCAAGCACTGCGGTCCTTTATCAAAACTCTTGAGCTCATTTCAGTGTCTATTTTTTCCTCTAAAAGAAACCTCTATGCAATTAGCTACAACAATTAGTGATTGTAATTCATGTCCTGAGCTGTTAAATTTTAAAAATCTTCAATCTTTTTCATAAAACAAAAAGTAAAGATTAATAAAAAGATATTAAGTATTCTAAAGCTTGATACATTTACAAATATTTATACCTTTGAATGCCTAGTTGAGTTCATTCCTAATGCCTAAAGATATTTTTCTACTCCTTAGATGATTCAAAAGGCATGCCAAAATTCGTGTGATTTTGGCTAATGAAGTCTTGGTTATAAATTAAGTCTAAAAGCAAATGCTATACCCATGCCTGAAATGTGGATGTTGGATGTTGTCAGGATTTGGAATTTTGTAATATAAAGATGTACCTGGAAAACCTTGGATCACCATTAAAAATGGCCCAACCAAATTATCCTTGAGAATATATATTTTTAGAGGGCTATTAACTAAGTGGCTGTTATTTATGAAGTGAACAATGGATTATCTAAGTGCACACCTCATAAATATGTAGTCTTAATGGACTTGCCATGCAAACCTTAATTAATAAAGAATCTAAATGGTTATTACTCATCTGCTAACCTGAGCTCAATCTAGGACAGTGGAGAATGAAAGGAACTTGGGATCACCGTCCAGCCTGGAGTCCAACCTCCTCTGCTGTGCTGTAAAAAGGCCTTGGTTGAGTTAACAATCTTTTGCAAGGGTCTTCGAACATTTTTGACAGTGGTCTATAAGAAATAAACTTTGAAATATAATCTGCCTGCATACGCAATAAACATAAAGTAATTCCTACCATACTACAGTTGTATACGTATATGTTTTTTCATTCTTTTACTCTATTTTATTACATTTTTTGAAAATTTTTATTCATTTACTTTGTGTACATGAGTATGGGGTTGAGGTGGGCACATGCCATGGTGTACATGTGTAAGTCAGAGGACAGTCTGTGAGAGTCAGTTCTCTCTTTCTGTCACATAGGTTGGAGGGATTGAACTCAAGTCGTCAGACTTGGCTGCAGGCCCCTTTACCCACTGAACCATCTTGCCAGCCCCTCTACTACATTTTTAAATGCTGTTTTCACAACATCGATTCCATAACAGCTATATTTTGAAAAATTTGTCTTAGAACATGTCTGATATGTCAAGTTTTTAGAAAGACTGCATTGACATTGATGATCCTGATCCAAGGCAGCAGCAACAGAGGCCTCTTGCATTAGCTCAGACTCAAAGACGGCAGTGGCCTCACACATGTTAACCTACTTCCTAGGTCCTCAGAAGTTAATGAGAGCTCTCTCTCTCTCTCTCTCTCTCTCTCTGTGTGTGTGTGTGTGTGTGTGTGTGTGTGTGTGTGTGTGTGTGTGTGAGATTTGCTCACGTGTGTATGGGGGGTACATATTCCCACACGGGAGGAGAGTCATTGTCCTGCTCTGTCACCCTCCACTTAATTCCCTTAAGATGTTCTCACCAAACATGGAGCTAGGTTGGCAGCAAGCAAATCCCATGGATCCTCCTGTGTCCTCCACCTCCACCCCGCTCTGTAGTTAGCAACATGTGCGACTGTGTTCAGCCTCTGTATGTAAGTACCATATGTTTGCACAGCAAGTGCTCTTACTGGCTGAGCCATCATCTGTCCAGCCACTTACGAAGACCGGGCTTCACCCCAGCAGAGACAGTTTGTTAATAGGCGTAATTGGCTCTTGCCACTCTAATTCTCTACATCTACTGTTTCTTCCTCTCTTTCTTGTTTCCTTTGTCGTCACTGTAGCCCAGCAGCTCGAAGCTCATGCCTGCATCACTGAATCAACCCCTGGTTGCTTACCCACCTCTGATTGCTGGAAGATTTATCATGCAAAGTCTTGCATCTGCTGTCATCCATGTTGATTAGTATCCACAACGATGCTGGTCAAACACTGAAGGTGTCAGTATCTGCACATTGCTTACTTTGTAGCAGGAATTGTGCTGTCTGCTTTCCCACTCAGTAGTTTCATTAATTCTCAAAACGGTCCTATGAGCTAAATAAGCATTACTTTCTCTTTCAGGGACAATGAGGATTGTAACATTATGGAAAACAATCACACGACCCACAGGTGTTCATTTCTCTTCGACTGTCGGAACAAGTTTCCCAAATACTTAGATAGTAAATCCCACAAATCGAAAATATAATTACGCATTTATTAGCTTGCAGTACCAGTGGACAGAATTCTCCCTATGCTAACACAGTGGTGCTGGCAAGCCTGCGTGGTTCTCTCAAACTTTGGGGGGTTGGGGGTCAGGTCCTGGCCTCTGCAGCTTACTGAGACTGCCACATTCCACAGCTCATGGCTGTTTTCCATCTTCAGAGTCAGCAGCCACAGGGCTCTAACCTCTGCTTCCCCAGCCACAGTTCCTCCACAGACTCTTCCGCCTCCTTCTTACAACCCTTATAAGGATGACAAGGGCGCCTCTGATTACATTGGACGCACCTGGACATCCAGGAGAGCCTAACTGTCTCAAGATCCTTAACTTACTCACATTTGCAAAGCCATTCTGCCTAATAAGGCAACAATTACAAGTCCCACGGATTAAGCCCTAATATCTTTGGAGCCATCCTTCAGCCTCCTACATGTAGAATAAACATTCCTTTTAAGTGTGCATAGAACATTCATCTCTATAGACTACCTTCTGGCCCATAAAGTCAATCTCAATAAATTTATAAAAATTAGAATTATACAAAATGTCCTTTCTGACCACAAGGGAATTAAGACCACAAGGGAATTAAGATACAATTTGGAATGAAGGGAATATCTAGAAAAAAATCTCCAAATAACTAAAAATTATAGGCTACTAAATCATTCTGAGTTTTTTAAAAAAAATTTTTTCACAAGAAACATTAGAAAATTCTTTGGATAAAAATAAAAATACAATGTACCAACATGAAGGGGCATGGGGAAGTATTGGTATGTAAAACATTGGCATTTCATTTTTTAAAAAGATATAGAAACAGCAATCTATACTCCCATCTTACAAAGAGAACAGAATGGAGAAAAACCAAGCTCAAAGCAGTAGCAAAAACACCAAAATATTTTTATAACTCCAATTGGAAGTCTCGGACTGATTTTAGCCACACCAAAACAAAACCTGTAATGGTAAACAGTAAAGTCTACTTGTGATATAACGGCACATAAAAATGAAAGAGATAGACGTTGGTGGACTAGAACAGAGAACAGACTAGGCGGTAAGCAGGGAAGGTGGTATAGAGATTTAATTTTTAACAAGAGATCCCAGACGTTTTAACATAGAAGGGAAAGTCCTTTTTGTACATAATACTTAGATCCCTTCTTAAAACTGTACACAAAAACTAACCCAAAATGAACCAGATTTTTATAGTATAAGTAAAAGTCAGTATTTTTTAATATAAAGTCTTTGTGCTCATAGAGTAGCCAATTTCCTAAATAAGATACAAGAAGCATTAATCCAAAAACTTTTGGTCTATTGAAGTGATATAAATATTGTAAAACTCTGTTCTTAAGAAAATACCATTAAGAAATGAAAAAAAAAACACACACAGAACTGAAAAATTCCATATACTCGTCACAACTAATTTTTCTATATTTAACAAATAAAAGTTAAAGAGCATCATCTTAAGTCAGTATAAGCAATGAGTTTCTGAATGAGTTTATCCCATGTAGCATTCAGAACAGGAGTTATGAACATGTTGAAACATTATCACTGTTTATCTGAAAATTGAGTTTAACCAGCTGTTTGTACTGTTGTTTGTAAACAACGCTGTTTCCAAGCATTATGCATTCTGAATGTATGAAGATTTTTTTTTCACATGCTTCTTAATATGCTAGGACAAGCAGAGTATTTGACAAATGAGGTGAAGCGAAGGACCTGTTTACATGTTGCGGGAGGAGATAGTTTGGAAAATAACTTGCTAGTTTCTTAGGAAATTGAACACATCACTCCAACTATAATTTTACTCCTAAGTTTTTACCCACGGAAAAAAATGAGAATCTTCTTATGCTTAAAGACTAGCAGACAAACGGTTGCTGCACCTTTACTCATACATGTCAAGAACTAGAAAAAAGTATCCATCAATGAGATTATGGATAAACAAGCCATGGTGTGTGAACATAGTTAAATACCAAAGAGGAGACAAAGAATTCAAACATACACAGCAATACAGATCAATCTCCAAGACAGACAAAGACAAAAATCTTTGTACTGTTAACATTGCGGACCCCCCCTCCCCCCATGTGTACACCATGTCAAAAACTAAGCTACTATAAGGTGACTGAAATCAGAAAAAAAAGGGGGAGGGGGCTTTTTCTTGAGCAAGAAGAGCAGTGGTCAATGGAAAGGAAGGAAACACAAGAGAAATTTTCAGAATGACATAATGGCTTCATATGCTATGTAAGTGTTGACATTCCAAATTAGCAGAATGAATCTTATTTGGCCAAAGAAATAGAGAGAAGGTGAAAAGAAAGTACAGGGTTAAAGCATGAGATAATGAACAGAAATGAGACCCCAAAGCGTGCCACCAGTATCTATGGGGTGCTGATTTATAGACATGTCATTATAAGGTCGTGGAGGCTTCCACTAAGATTTCAAGGAAGCTCCTTTGTGGCCCCTCCAAATTGGTTGACTCAGTCAAGATGAAGCTGAATATCTCCTTCCCAGACATCGTCTGTCAGAAACTCATGGAAGTGGATGATGAACTCAAGCTTCATACTTCCTACGAGAAGTGCAAGGCCACAGAAGTAGCTGTTGGTTCTCTGGGTGAAGAGGATACGGGTTAGGAGGTCTGAATCCATGGCAAGAAGGGCAAACCAGGTTTTCTCATGAAGCATAGTGTCTTGACCCATGGCAGAGTGTGTCTGCTATTGAGTAAGGGGCAATTCTTGTTATAAGACCAAGAAGTTCTTGTTATAGAACTGTGATACAGTTGAATGTCAAACTGAGTGTTCTCAACTTAGTTATTGCAAAAAAAAAAATAATAACTGAGAGAAGGATATTCCTGGGCTGACCAATACTATTGTGTTTTGGCAATTAGGGCTCAAATGAGCTGGCAGAGTCCAAGAGCTTTTCAATCCCTAGAAGCTTTTCAATCTAAAGAAGATGATGCTCACCAAAATGTTGTCACACGGCCCTTAATAAAGACAGTAGGATGCCCAGGACTAAAGTACCCAATATTTAACATCTTGTTACTCCATGTGTCCTGCAACACAAATGCTGGCATGGTGATCTGAAGAAATGATGTACTGAAGAAATGATGCACTGAGAAAAATGAGAAGGCAGCGGAGTGTGATAAACTTATGACCAAGAGAATAAAGGAAGGGAAAAAAACCCGCTCCAGGAACACATCGTCAAGAGATGTAGGGTGTTCCCGCCAAGAGCTTCTACTTCAATGCACTTAGATAAGATTTACTCCATGTTAGTCCAGCTCGTACTTTGCAAGAAAGGAATCCTGGTAGATGAGCTGAGATGGTACATTCATAAAGTAAGAGTTACTAAAAAAATTCTATTTAAATTACATTAGAATGAGAATAAGAAGAAGAAAGATAATGCCAGTACAGAGGACTATAAATTCAAATAAATATGGCATGTTACTCTTTCTAATACAGCTATGTAATGTTTTAAAACATTAAACATCTACCACTTAACATTTACCTGACTTATAAACTGAATTTCACATCCCATCTTTTTCTTCCTGTTGGAAAGTTTCTGTCATAATAAAAATATTAAAATTAGAGTCACCATTCATCCCAAATGTTTATATATTCAATTAAGGAGGCTGAATTTCCATGTGACAAAAATAATTCAACAGATAGAAATGTCATAAAGAACTCTACAAAGGAGGAAGCATGTGCCATTTTCTGATGTACAGATGTGGCATTACTTAGCATCAGAACCTTGTAAAAATGTGAGCATATAAAACATAGAATATCCTAGGCATGTTTAGTAGAAAGTGTAAACACTGAGACAGGGTGGTTAGCATATAAAGACCTCAGCTGAGTTCCCCTGAACTTATTACCTTACCAATCTAAACACAGGTCTAGACCCTGCTAAGGGATAGGCGGTTTATTTTTATAAAGCGGCACAAAGATGTAATAGACAGGGCAAGTACCTAAAACCCCAGTTAACCTCACAAATCTTAGATAAAGAGAAACCACTCAGCAGCCAGTTAATAGTCAAATGGCAAATCTGAATCACAAATTGACCAACACACAGTGATGGGTGCAGTTGTCTGCTTTTATGAAAAATGCTTCTCATGAAGAAGGACAGTGTGTAAAGTTTATCTAGTACAATGTGTGAAAAGCAGAAAATCCCCAGGCCATCTCTGCTTTTAAAAATAAATCGAGAACAGAAATATTAGTAAATTGGAACCTGTCAGAGTGGAAGCCTGGTTAAATACCAAAAAGGTGACTGAGAATGCCATCATTATTTGAAAGTACTAACAGAGCTACATTTCCATGCCTCGGGAACTGGTTCTGGCTGGGGCAACGTGAAGTATGAAGGGACAAGAGGGACAGAGGGGATACTTGCTTGCTTTGACAGCGGAAGGTAGAGCTGAAACAAAGACATGCTCCCGAGAGCACATGAGAACAGAATGGGCTAAAGAGCAGGTGCCCATGCCTGGAAGACACTGCTTCTGTAACTGGAGCTGTTTCTTTAACATTCCTACACTACACTGTGGTTCATTCAACAAATGAATAAATTCATCCTGAGCCTTTACCACATGATAATTCCTAAGGAACAACAGTGGATAAGATAGAGTCTCTTCCTTCTAAGTTCACCTTGAGTTGGGAGAAGCAGGCAGGCAAGCACAATTCAGTACCATATGATCCAGAGAGAGGAACTGTTGTGCTAAAGAAGCTTCTAAAAAGAATACTTGGTCTACACAGCGACTCCTGAAGAACTTATG
Source organism: Peromyscus nudipes (assembly GCA_902168325.1). Lineage (NCBI taxonomy): Eukaryota > Metazoa > Chordata > Mammalia > Rodentia > Cricetidae > Peromyscus > Peromyscus nudipes. The sequence continues at coordinate 16,624 of CABHPH010000306.1, read as the reverse complement.
CCTTAGAGACATAAGGAGTACAAAAGATGGTAGAGTAAGAGGAGCCGGTGTAAGAACAATGGGGCCGGAGAGAAGAGCTAGAAAGAAGCAAGGTTGAATTAACAAACGGTCTTCTACACCACACTGTGGAGCCTAAAATTTTATCTTGAGAATGGTAGAAAGGAGAAGAAACACGACTAAAATTTCATGTCAGAAATGTGAGTGCAGAGACTAGACAACGGGCCAAGCTGGACGTAGGGACCGTGCAATAATGGACAGGATGGAGGTTGGCCACTTCTGCTGAGAAGAAGCAATGGAGATGCAAGGGAATGAACAGACTTGAGCGGCACCAAGGACACAGAAGCAGCAAGACTGGGCGATGGACATTTAGAGTTTTGAAGAAGAGTGTGCACTGGAAAATTCTGTTTGGGGTTGTAAGGGCTGTTGTTCACCACTCACTGAAGAAGCAAAAGGTGAGGGGTGGGTTTGGAATAGAGATGGCAGCCTGTCCTCGTCATCATAGAGGTACCATGATAACTTGCTTGAAGCATTCCTGGGAAAGTGTGGTGAAGTTAATGAGAGGAGAGAGGGAATGAGGAAGGAGGGAGAGCGAGGGGAGAGAGGGAGGGAGGGAGGAGGAGAGTTTAAAGATATCCGGATATGATACGCCCTCCAGAAGTTCCTTCAAGAGGTGGAACATAGTGGAATGTAATTAGATCATGGAAGAGTCCATGAATTGATTAATTCTGTCTCAAATCAATAGGTCATGGCTACTAGAAGTGAAGTAGCTTTGGTGAGAGCATGTTGTCACAAAAGAGGAAGAAGTAGGGATGTACTTCAGTGGTGGAGCGCCTGCCTGCCTAGCGTATGTAAGATCTTGGGTTCAAACCCTAGTCGTTGTAAAAAACAAAAATAATTTTTAATTGAGATTGGCTCCTTCCTGTCATCCTATATTCTGCATTATCATGAGATGTATTCTGAATGTGACTGAGTCCATATTTGCTTCTCCGTCACGTTGTGTCGCAGACAGGGGCCTCTTGTTAAATCATTACTGTCATGCTGTTTGTACCTTCCAAGGAAACCTCTTTGCTTTTTAAGTAATCAAGCCTCAAATGTTTTGTTTCAGAAAGGCGCCATGAACTAAGACATAGAGCTAAAGCAATAATAATAAAAGAAACCGAGCAGAGAAAACATGAAAATATATGGCATGAAAGAGGAAGGGGGAGGAAAAGCAAATGACCAGTATGATATTACGTAACAGGGACAGGAAAAAACTACTCAGAGATGAGGAGCAATAGATGATTTAGCAAATAACCCCCCCCCCAAAAAAAATAGAAATGAAGAAGAGCAGATCATGGAAGCCAAAGAAGTCTTGTGAGAACAAGGGTGTGTTCAACAGCGCTGAATACTGCAGGGGAAATATAAAATGGAGACTATTAAATACCCGTTAAATTTAATAACATTTATACAAATAATAGCAGACCTGTGTTGTACAGCCGTGGATCCCCTCCTTCACGGGGAGGAAGGAAGCTATTGTCAGTGTTTCTCTGGGACCTGCTGGCTCTCTAAAGCCCTCCATTCTCCTCAGACCCTCCAGCTGGATGCTGCCCGTATTTCCACTGCAGCATGCTTTTGCACTGTTCTAAGCATGTCCTGCTGCCCTTACTTTTATAACTTTGTCACAGAATTACCTCCCCCAGCCTTGTTATCAATGAGAAAGACTTAACCATTATTAGCAGCTCATTAATTACAGTGCCCTTGAAAGAGATGTCGTGAACACCAATCCTCACCTCCTTAAACACACACACACACACACACACACACACACACACACACACACACACA
>CABHPH010000306.1:0-13360 GCA_902168325.1 Peromyscus nudipes | reverse complement strand
AGAGAGAGAGAGAGAGAGAGAGAGAGAGAGAGAGAGAGAGAACTACTTAGACTTTTCACTATGACCAAATGCCGAAGAGAAGCAGCTTGAGAGAAATAATTATTTGACTTGGCTTACAATTTTAGAGGGTTCTGTCCAGCATGGCATGAACAGTGTGGTAGAGTAGAGTAGTTCATACCATGGTGGTTAGCAATCAGCAGAAGGGAAGATCAGAAGGGACTGATACAAGAGGTAACCCAAAAGGACACATCCCCAAGTCACCTACTGCCTCTAACTAAACCCATCCTCCTTCCTTTTACCACATCTCAATGCCATCAGGCAGGGCATCCAACAAGAGAGTCATCCATTCATTAGTTCAGAACCCTCATGATCTACTCATCAGTAAATATGCCATCAGACCTCCCCGAGGTCCCCGAGGTATTTCTCATTCCAATCAAGTTGATAGTTAAGATTAGCCACCTTATGCTCCAAAAAATATGATAACTAATAAATAAATTCAGCAAAGTTCCGGGACATGAAATCAACACACACAAAAATTGTGTTTCTGTGTCCTAGCAGTGAATATCTTGCTAAATGAAGTCATGAAAAAAATGAAATTAAGAAAACAATTCCATTTACAATATCAAGAAAAATAAGATAGTCATAAACTTAACTAAAGATGTAAAGTATTTGTGCATTGAAAACTATGTAAAATATCACTGAACAAAATTAAGAAATATTTACCTGTGTTCATGATTGTACATCTTAATATTATCAAAAGCGTCAATCAAAACTATCAAAACATTCCATACATTTAACAAAAACCTCTATCATAATACTAGGATACTTTTACAGAGAAAGAAGAAAACCTATCCTAAAATGTACATGATGTTTTGGTTTGAATATGAGCTTTCTCCCACAGACTCATACTTTGAATTTTCAGTCTCCAGCTTGTAATGTCGTTGGATTTCTCAGGAGCTGTGTCCTGATAGCAGAGGTAGATATGAAGGAGTAGGTCTATGAAGGTCATGCCTACCTTACTGATTCCAATATAGCTCTGCTTTCTACTCTGTCTCCAACAGAGAAGCTCCTATTGCCATGCCTCCTCCAGCCAGATCTAAAATTCCTCTGACTGTGTAAGCCAAATAAGTTATTCGTCTAGTAAGATGTTTCGTCTGGTATTTGGAGCACAATGACATGAATGTAGTCAATGCTATGCAATATCATGGGACCTAAAATAGTAGTAACAATTCTGGAAAAGAAGAACATGAAAGTTGAAATACTCATGCTTCAAAACATATCAAAAAGCTAATGGAAACCGCACAATGCTGGTAGGAAGACGAAGACATACATGAACACAACAGAGAAGAGATCCCAGAAAGAAATCTTGGCCAATGTGGCCAAATGATCTTTTACAATGTTGTTAAGATCATTTAATCAGGGAAGGACATTCTCTTCAATAAATATTCCTGGGGAAACTTGCTATTCACCCAGCAAGTCCTCTTGCACATTTGCCTTCTTAATTCAAACTTTGAATGAATTCAGAGACTGCAAGTCCTGCTTCTCCGCAGATCACCTGGGCTAAGAGAGGCAAGGGTGAAAGAAAGAGACGTAGCCTGTGGAGATCAATGGTTTGAGTATTTATCGGGGGCAATGGGAGTGTCAGTGAAAACTGTGTACCCTTTCTGTGAAAAGGGTCTAGCTCAGTGAGTCACAGCTTATGACGTAGGCATTGTTGGAAGCCAACTTGGAAGACAGAATGAAAACCACGCCTCTGCTGTGGTGGTAGCCCAGAGAAGTTCCCAAGAGACTCCATTACTCATCCATTAAAAGGATGCCTCCCCAAAGCCAAGAAAGGCAAGAACTAAATGATGGTTATAAAATTAACAAAGTCCCCAACACAATTCTCCATAGAGGCGAGGACAATGTAATTACCACCCTGACTGGGTAATGACAAAGGAAGGAGAGAGAAAGATGTGTAATGTGATTTATTACTTTTTAGTTAACTAGAGTCTTGACCCTGGCAACAATCCACATTACACTGCACATACACTTCACTGTGTACACACACACACACACACACACACACACACACACACACACACTATCAGTCTACATCGAAATCTCCAGAAACTCTTAGTTCATTTTTCCCTGCCTTTGGTTCTCAGGGAGGCTAGTTCAACACTCCTTTTCTTGGATGCAAACCTGGCTTTTATGACCTCAGAGACCAGAGCACAGACTTCCCTCTCATGGGACGGACGGGGTCAAGCGGAGGCTTCCTTAGAGTCTGTTCTTCCACCACAGCACCATGCTGCCTGTCTCATGACGCTATAGTCTTCATATAATCTAAATGCAAACTATTATCAAACACAAATATTATATAACGAAGTTCATTTAGTTTTAGCTACCACTCAGATGTGGTCCAGCCCTGGAGGACAACACTGCTTGACATCCATAACAGAACACAGAACTTCATGAAGAAACAAGGCCAACACTTGCTAATTAAGTATGATGCACTGCGGAAAATCTCACACAGAGGAATTACCCTGTGTTTTAGCTTATTACTCTAGAACAGATAAATTAATGTCTATAAATATGGTAAAAGAAAGCACAAAGCACCATTATTTACACAGTGCCATCAGAATGCCAAAAAAAAATTTTAACACAACTGATAAATCTGAGAAAAGTGATCATTATGAGCTAAATATGCCAAGAAAAATAAACACTATAGAAGCACTTTTAAAATAGCTATAAGGCAAAAAATATTTAAAAACTTCTATTAATAGTAACAACTATAGATGTGTATATATGTATATGTTGCTTATATTTATGCATATATATTGCTTGTATTAATAAGAATGAAAGAACATTGTTTAAAAATAGAATATTTCGCTGGCCTTTGGTGGAACACGCCCTTAATCCCAGCACTTAGGAGGCAGAAGCAGGAGGATCTCTGAGGTCAAGTCCATCCTGGTGTACAGAGTGAGTTCCTCAACAGCAAGGGCTACATGGAGAAACTCTGTCTTGAAAAATCAGAGAAAATGAAAATCAAAAAAAAAGAGAGAGAGAGAAGAAATATTTCCATCATGTGGGGATGTAGAGACACAGGATCAGGGTTTCAGGGTTAACCTCAGCCACCTAGCAAATTTGAGGATAACCTGACCTAGACGAGACCCTATTTTGAAAAAAAATTACCCAAACAAAAATTAAATTTATTAAATGGAACAATGCCCTCTGTCACTGATTTAGAAATATTATTTTAAAGGCACTTATCTTTTTAGGATTATTTTTCAAATTTACTTCATGTCAAGCCCCCGAAATTCAGTAGAAATAAGTCCTTAGGGAGAAGGAAGCCGAGTGTCCTCTTGGAGCTCTGACAGCCAGTACCCACCGGAGAAGATGAGCAAAGACCCACCAGGACAAGTCAAGTGAGCAAAGGACACAGCATCACTGAGTTGCAGCAGGGCCCGGTGACCCAGAACCAAATGTGTTAGCATAGCGGGTCTATGACTCAGGCTTTCCTTCCACCTTCCAAATGCCACGCAGAGGGTCTTTTACTAGAGCAGATGAACTTGAAACTCTTCAGGCATAGTTTTTGTAGGAAATAGAATTGTAAGAAACATGACTACAATGTGCATCTATCTACCAAAGTCATAAAGTTTTCAGAAATATCAATTATAAAAATGAGGAGTATGTAGACAGTTTTATAGGAATGACATCAGTGACAGAATGCAAAGTCTCAGATTGGCCTTGCACAGGTTCCTTGTGTTTCATAAAACCTTTTTAAAACTAAGAGAGAGATACTGCAGGAAATGTCTTCAGGATTGTAAATCTGTTCAATGTCTTTCCAAATCAATACAGAAAGATGAGCACTTTATCATGATAAATCTTGGTTGTCAGCTTACCTGGATCTAGATCCAAGCAAGAGGTATTCCTCCAGGCACACCTGCAAGAGATAGTTCTGATCAAGTCATATGAAATGGAAAGACCCACCTTAAAGGTGGACAGTACCTCCTGAAGCCACCTAGAAGGAGGTCCAAGGGAAACAGCTGTGCTTTACATGGTCTGCCCTTACAATGCCTTCCCAGTGTGCTGGCAAGTTTGCTACCCTGTCGCGATTGACAACTCTGCTGCTGCTGTTCTTGGCAGATATCAAGGACACCTGAGCCCAGCTTCTTAAGTCTTCCAGTGGATACTGAAGACCAAAAGCTCTCAAAGAACCCTCCAGACCCTCAGCACCACTGTATAAACTGATTTAATAAGCACCCCTTTAAAATATATTCAATTATGTTGGTTCTGTTGCTCTAAAGAACACTGATTAATACATACTTGCCTGCTATTTCAAATGTCTAAAAAGAGTAAGAACTACTAATTCACAAAAGAAGAAAATTTGATTAAAGTACTCAAACACACTTTTAAATGTTAACTCCCACTGGAAACAAAATGAACAAATAAAATGCTTTCCCAACCTTTGGGCAGAACTGGAAAAAATTAAATATATCTTAGCTTGACAACGATATTGAGGAGTCATGGGAAAACTTCAATATTTTCATACTTTGTGGTCTAGATGTTTTAAAGTATATTAATTTGTCCAAAACCATATAATCATGTAATAGTTATCAAATATTCTGGGTAATAAAGACTAATATTTTTCAATTGGTAAGGGTATTCGTAATACAAAAGTGGGAAAATTATGAGTATCTTGGAATAATAGATTAGTTCAATGAACTTTGTTATCTCTATACAATCAAATACTGGACTGCAAAGCCCTGAAAACATTTGATTAAAAGCATCAAACAGTATATACCCTGCATCAACAAGCTTTTATCATGCAATATTATTTTTGCAAAAGTAATTTTCAATCCACACAAATAGACTCACACACACATAGGTTAAAGTTAATGAAAATCTATGCACTAAACTGTAGGTCTAAAACAATCCTCTAGTACTTATTTTCATTGAATGTGTATTATCAATTTAATACAAGGGAATCAAAAGCTTGAGTATGTGATAACATTCTCCCCCTACTTCCCTCCCTAAATCTGTACAATTATTAGACATTGAGGGGCAGGGAAGAGAGAAAGCTGAATTCAGCTCAAAAGGTGCTGTTCACAGAAAGTCTTGAAAGATGGTAGAACTTGGCTTGTGAGCACAGGAGGCCCCAGAGGGTGTGGGAGAGGTGAGCTCAGTTTGAGGTGCAGCAGGTGCAGACTTACGTGCTAGGCATGAAGCTTAAAGATAAGATAGCACTTTAAAAAATGTACTTTTGTTGTTCTGAAGAGGAGGCTGAGTTTCTCAGTAAGGATGCACCCTTGTTCTGGGTTGGTGTTTAATCTGAAATGAGGACTGGGAAACCTGCCTTTCACCTACCAATTATGTCCCTTAGACCCTGCAACAGGTTCTCTGAGCTGGGGGTTCTTGATACCCAAGTGGGCATAAATGTTTCCCCAAGTGATCTTTTTTTATGAGTGCAAAATCCTCAACGCCCACATAAGACGTCAGGTATGGCTGTACGTACCTATAATCCCTGTGTTGTAGGCAAAAAGACAAGCAGTCCTCAAGAGCTCATAGGCCAGTCAGCCCAACGAAGACTCCAGTTCATTGAGAGACAAGGCAGTAAGGGAAAGAATGATACAGCAACATTCTGTGCTGGCCCATGGGTGAGAACACACTCATGTGCAACACACACATGCACACACACACACAAATACACATAATGTAAAAATAAAATGAATCTTAAAAGCAAGTAGGTTAGAAAAGAATCCAACTATTGGGAAATCTGGCATTGTGAACTGTGAATCACAAACTTGAGAAGCCAGAGTCATGATGAATAATGTTCTTAACATTCAAGGAGGTAGTGACTTCAGACTGCCTTGTGCTGAATTTAGTCATCAAAATACATCCTCAGATCACCCACACTACAAACACACACACACACACACACACACACACACACACACACACTCATGCACATGCATGCACACATGCACACACACATTTAAAACTTTCAAATCTGTAAAGATTTTGAGAGAAGACATTATGAAAATTATATGTGTGTTTACCAAGTAGCCAGGTTGCAAAATAAATTACCTTTTCCCGGTCTCATTTTGCTGTTCTGCCTTCCAGAACTTGATGTTTTCCATTTATCCCCCAAAAAAATACAATTCATTTTAAAAACTTGCATTTAACTCTATACTTGTAAATATTTACGCACATTTCCAAAGAATCATAAGCTTAACTACATTTTTCCATGGTTACTGGTGACTTATATGCCTAATACATCATGTTAGATCTCACATGTCCTCTCACAATTAAGTGTTCAAATGAAAAGGCCATAACCCAAACAACCTGACAGCCAGTCAGCAGACACTCAGAAGAAGAAAAAAAAAAAAAAACAGGGGGTAGAAATAATCTATAAAATTAGTCCATATTTAATACGAGATGATTTCTTATAAAAATTATTTTCTCAAGATGGAACGTGTTCAGAATTCACAGGGTTAATAAACAACTTTTAAAAAGTAACCAGAGGATGTCGGTGGCCCCCACCCCATCTGGCTTTCACCTTCACTCACATGCCAAGTAGGATATGGACACAATGCCCTGCACCGCACTCACAGCAACACTACTGACGGGGATTGCGCTATGCTGCGTGTGAGACTGAGAAACGCAGTATGGCACCAAGAGTCCTTCCTGTCATCTGCACATGTGAAGCTCGTTGAGAGATCTCTAACTGCAGCTGCTTTTCATAGCGCCTGCCATTGTTTACATCTCTGCCTCCAAAATACAAAATGGGCCGTTGCTAGGAATGAACCACTTCATTTCCTGACTGCTGCAAGCCAGCCCAGTGTCTCTCTTGTTCCTTCCCAGATGTTCCCCCAGCAGAGCCATGTTGCCTGACCCTATGTTCTGCCTCCCTCTTGGATAACAAAATCAACTATCTTGAATTATTAGTATCACTTTGGTTGGGACTGTATACACCATGGTGATACAATAATAACACTGAGAAGCAAGTCTGGGGCCTGTTACATATTGAATAGCTGAAAGAGGCCAACCATAGAACACAGAGGTGGGTGAAGTTTAGTTTCTATCATCAAGATGTTTCTAAAGTGCACGCACTTCCAAGAGGGTGCAAAACTAGGAATGACAAACACCTGGACAGACAAGGGAGATACCTTGTCTGGGGCTAATGCTCAGCAGGTAAGAGCACTGGATACTCTTCCAGAGGATCTGAGTTCAGCTCCCAGTATCCACGGCAGCTCCTGGAACTGCCTGTAAATACAGCTTTGAGGGATCCAACACTCCCTCCTGGCTCTGTAGGTGCCTACATGCATGCGACATACACACACAGCCATCAATTTAAAACTACATTTCTTAAAAAGTAGCTGGCTTTACATATAAATGCCTATACGTATTATATATGTGTAGTTTTGTAGATCTTAAACATATATTTATTGATTATAATATTAAAAAGTAGTTACCTAGAAAGAAAGACCACTTCCAGTTTAAAGGGGAGGGATCATTCCCAGAAAAGAGTGTATTTGGGAAGATGATGACGAGGGAGAACACTTGTATCATGGATCTATGGAAAATATCAAAGTTGAGTGTTCACGTGATATTTTAGGGGTTAGGTGAACATGTAGGTTTAAAGCAAAAAAATCAAAAAGGCAGCATTGTGTAAAAAAACAAAGTGGATGGAAGGATGTAAGGTATTATAGAGATTTCACATAAGACCTGAAACTGATTAATTACTCTGTGAACCTTATAGTGATCTTCATCCTAGCAGGGCAGCTGATGAACCTCCTGAGACTTCACCTTTACATTGAGAGGGCAAGAGCAGGGCTGGAGGGATGGATGGCTCAGTGGACAAGGTGCTTGATGCGCAGGCCTGAGGACATGAATTTGGACTCCCAGAACCCATGCGAAAGCTGAAGGCTCATGTCTATACAGTACGGTGGTCAGAGGCTAGTGGAGACGCTGCTCACTAGCCAGCCAGTCTGGCCAAAACAGAAAGGTCCAGGATCAGTAAGGAAACCTATCTCACAAAATAAGGTAAAGAAGTAAGCAAGAAAAGACTTCCAGACATCAGCTTCTGGCCTCCACATTTGCCTTCACACACACACACACACACACACACACACACACACACGCACGCACGCACGCACGCACGCACGCACGCAAGTACAAATGCCACACACACATGCACACACACATAGTATTATTTTTTTAAATAAAGCAAGAATGCTTTTTTTTTCATTTTAAACAAAAAGTTTATTTAAATAATACAACTCTTGACAGGAAAGCTACATAGGATTGGATTTTTTTTTTCTAGAATAATGTATCTCGACTTAAAGACATATTGCCCCATATACAACAGCTATGTACAAACATTAACAAAATCACCCTTGGTTTTCCAATGACAAATGAAAAACACTGAAATTCTCCAAAGTATGCAAAAAGTTTTATGTTGTATTCTTTTGTTTAGACAGTGATAGCAAAATAACTCACTGGAATATAAAGCTAAGAGTCCAGTGAGCCGAAAGTTAGACCAACAGCTGTGGAACCTACACAGGACCGGGCTAGGCCCTCTACACACGGGAGACAGTTGTGTAGCTGGGTCCGTTTGAGAGGCCCCTGGCAGTGGGATCAGGATCTACCCCTGCTGCATGAGCTGGCTTTCTGGGGCCCATTACCTATGGTGGGACGCCTTGCTCAGCCTTGATGCGTGGGGGAGGGGCTTGGACCTGCCTCGACTGAACGAACGTACCAGGCTTTGCTGACTCCCCATGGGAGCCCTTACCCTATTGGAGGAGGGAATGGAAGGTGGTTTGGTAGAGGGGGGGGAAATCTGTGGTTGATATGTAGAGTGAGTGGAAAATTTCCTTAAATAAAACATAATAAATAAATAAATAAATAAATAAATAAATAAATAAATAAATAAATAAATAAATAAATAGAAGGGTGCAGTGAGCGTTCCACTAATGAAAAGGAGTATTTTCACAGAACCAGTGCTTTTCCCCATACCATCTCCATCTGCTGTCAACTAAAACAGAACATTGGCCATTTGGTTTATTTTTAAAGAGAAAATAAAAAACACAACATGCTTGTGTACATACACTAGTTACTTTATGTCCAATAAAGGAATGGGAAAGGGAAAATGAAAGAATAGAGAAACCTATACTGAATGGTCAGGATGTGGCCAAACCAAATTGCAACTTTCTAATTGAGAATGTATTCATGATCTGTAACAAAATTCTGGAGTAGAGTAGCAGGCTCCCTGCTTAGTAGACACTTCCTGTCTGTCACTGGAACACATCTGTCACATCTGCATCCTCTGCTTCCAGCTGTGCAGGTGTGTCTCTTTCACTGATTGGTTGCTCATCCAACTGGAATACGACCTGCCTCACAGACAAACCCTGTACTTCACAACAGGCTTTCATTGGTTCAGTAATTGTCTGCCTCTTGACCTCAAAAAGCACCACAGAACCATCGCCCGCCACCTTCACATGTATATGACCGCTGTTCTCAGTCTTGGCTCCTTCCTCGGATTTCTTGTCTACCATGGCAAATGCCGGAGTCTGCTCAGCTGCCATCTCACAAAAGAGGCATCGGGTCTGCCTTGAAGAAGCATACAAGCACACCAGGGGCCACAGAAGGAGTCGTAGACCAGGCAAAGGGTGCCAGCACTGAGTACACTTCTTGAAACCTGGGCACTGCAATGTTTGAAGAACTAGGAAGAAACACAGCTATGGCTCCTACCCAAAGGGACAAGCATGTAATGTTGACATCCAACAGACCCAGATAGGGATAGCCGGCGTTGTGTACAGACTAGTCCTATGATAAAGCTTGTGCAGCTTCCATGTTTACCCAGGTACAGAGGGCAAACCTGTTTCTTATTAACTAAGACTAGAAGCCAATTCTTTGTGGCTTAAATATACATAATTATCTAAATTGGATGTCAGCATAATTAATTTTCTAGACGTGTAAAGCTTTGCCTGGTGCTTGGGCAGCTGCTAAAATACACGTTTATCACTATGTGTGACTCTGTCACACTCAAAGTAGAAGAAAGTCTTGACAACATATGTTTGAATATTTTCTTCATTTCAATCCAAACTTACACATTGTAAGGAGTCACCCTTAACCAGGGCACTCAGCACCTAAAATGTCACATTTTGAAATGCACATTATCTTGTCATCAATTACTTTTCTTTTTCATTTTTTTTTTATGTCAAGGATTTGTTGAGCTTTTAGAGTGATGCATGGAGATGGGAAAACTATGAATTTTATTTCAGAAAATAAAGATGATGGTACTTTTTTATGAATAAGAGGATACTCCCTCTGCCTCTTGCACAAAAATCACCATTTGTTAAAGCTCTACATTCGCGGTGTGTACTGGATTCTCTCTTACTGTGAACAGCGCTGGAATGGCAATGGGCACAGGGGCAACGCTCATCCAGGCTGTCAGAGACCTCAGCTTTCCTTGCTGGCAGTAGGATGTTTACAGGACCCCGGGGAGATGCTCTGCTAATGAATTACAGGCTGCCTCATCCATCCAGCGCTTTGACTATCTGCCTAATCTTCTGAAATTCCTAACCTTATGCTTCCTCCTTCCTCCTACAAGAGGTCCTTCTGGGAGACACTGGATACAGGGACGAACCACTCTAATCTGGGGTCCTGCAGTCGAGTGGATATGTACAACCCAGGGGACTGCAGCTTTGTTTATCTTTCCTACTTGTCTGGAGGGAGGTTCGGGTAAAGGAGAAGGCTTCAGATTACAGGTCTTGGAAAAATATCTGAGTGGTGTGTTGTTGTTGTTTTAAAATTCCAGTCGTTCATAGCGGAGATCTGAAACGGTCTTACTTGAAAATGAAGTTGTGTGCTTTGGTTGTACCGCTCTCTCCACTTTGACAAGACAGAAACCTTGAACATCCTACTGTACTTTCAAAAGAGAAGTTGAGGGTCCATAAGTGACTGTTTCATGCAATTTGAGGATAATAACCGAAGAGTAAGATGCCCCTATGTGAAAGCAGCAAGGACATCATTTCTAAAGTCAGACTTACTGATCTAGGTTAAGCTCTGTTTTATTTTAAACCGACTGGCAAGTGGAAGGAGACATTTGGGAATACAAATATTTTGCCTATTTCTTGGCTTTCAATAATTAAAATTTTATTTCACCCTGGAATCTATGGGTAACAAACATTTATAAAATCAGATGATGTTTTAACACGGATACATTTTGAATAAAGCAAAGTTATGATGTTGCTCAATTAAGAACAAATGTTATGAAACCTGATCACTTTCCTTTCTAGAGTTTGGGTTTGTGAGTTCAGTTCCCAGGTGGCAATAAATGGATAATAGGTTTAATGGATTCCTGACTCTTGGAGTGGCCACATCTCTCCCCTGAACACAGAGGCCTTCAAAGGGACCTGTTCACGAAGGAGGCTTCTGAGAAGGCAAGGTATTGGTTGAATAATTTCTGTCTCAGCAGAGCTGTTCATCACAGCTGAGCTTTGTGAGTGTTGGAATGACGTGTGTGTGTGTGTGTGTGTGTGTGTGTGTGTGTTATATTTGGGGAAGGCGTCAGCTTCAGAGTCACTGAAACACAGTACATAGTGTCCCTTTTTAACTCTGTACACGTTCAGATTTCTCTCTCACAAGACCTTCCCATTAGGATGGGAAGTTCAAAAAACCAGTGCAGTCTGAGTTGAATGGTCACCAGTAAACAGCCCCTGTGAATGAAATGGTCAAAAGCGATTGATAACCATCCCAGTCCTGAAGCATATAAACGGCCTATAGTCATCTGTGAGCTATTGTTTATCTGTCAGCTAGCACAGGCCTTCTTCCTTCTACCCATCCCTCATCCTGCATGACGACTGGCTATTATCTTTACATTTTTTGATAGCCTGGATGCTGGAACGCACAGTAAAGGTCTTGAAAACTGAAGTAGAAACATAATTTTTCGAGCACTAAAAGTTTGCTAATTCACAGAGACTTTGAATTAAATAACTAATTGAACTGGTCTTCTTTTTTATTAATTAAAATTTATTCATTTATTTTATATCCCCACCACAGTTTTTCCCCTCCCTCCTCTCTTCTCATTCCCTCCCCCCAACCTCCCCTGCCCCTCCCCCAATCCACTCCTCCTCTGTTTCTGTTAAGAAAGGTGCAGGCCTCCCAAGGGTGTCAACAAAACAGAGCTTATCAAACTTGTCCAACCTTTGTCCACCGCCATGGAACAGACAGCAGAGAAAGAGCTAGACCCATGGTACTTCAATTGCAATTTTAGAAACTAATGGTATTTTATAGATAAAAAGACTTCTTGAGTAAACTACTACGTCTATGCTAGGTCAAAAGCTACCATTAAGTAACTAGTTGTCAGGACTAATCTGTAGGATAATTTCAAGGGGTGTGTGTGTATGTGTGTGTGTGTGTGTGTGTACACTACACACATGTGTATATGGGTGTGTGTACATCTGTGTGGTGGCCAGAGATTGATCTAGATTGTCCTCTTCAATCATTTATCCTTATCTTTGAGACAAGTCTCTCACTAAGCCTAGAGCTCACTGCTTGACTGAACTGATGGACCAGCAAGCCACAGACACACACACACACACACACACACACACACACACTGCTTCAGTGCTGAGGTTACAGTTATGTGCTGCCATGCCCAGCTTTTTACATGGTGCTGAGTGTCCAAATTCAGGTCCTCCTGCCTGCATGGGAAGTGTTTTACTGACTGAGCCACCACTAAAGTAATTTATCAACCACAGAGTGTAAAACAAGTTAGCCTAACCAGGAAGCTGAGGATCATTCTACTGGTTTTTCTAATTTCAACACATCTACACGTAGTCATTTCATGATAAGGTCTTTCTTCCCTCTTCTTTCTTTCCCTCTTTCTTTCTTTGATAAGATAAGCATTCTTGAAAGAGTAGATTAAGGGAAAAATAAAAAGCATTCAAGAAAATATTACTACTGACATCAATTTCCAATATGTTAAAGGACTCTTCTCTATGGGCTGGGGAGATGGCTTAGTGGTTAGGGGCACTGACTGCTCTTCCAGTGGCCTTGGGATCGATTCTCAGCACCCACCTGGTGGCTCACAACTGTCTGTAACTCCACTTACTGGGGACCTAACGCCCTCCTCTTCTGACGTCCACAGACACCAGGCACACGCATGGCACACAGACATTCACACAGGCGAAATCCTATGCACATAAAACAATAACATTTTAAAGAGTTTTTAAACAGTTCCTCCCTAAAATATTGAAAACAATGAAAAATATTTAAAAGGTAAAAAATAATAACAGGGACAAAAACTAATCACAGCTGTGGGTTTCCAGAAACAAAAATAACAGTAATAATAACTGAAGTAAGCCACTGA
>CABHPH010000305.1:21236-50895 GCA_902168325.1 Peromyscus nudipes | reverse complement strand
TCTTTCTTTCTTTCTTTCTTTCTTTCTTTCTTTCTTTCTTTCTTTCTTTCTTTCTTTCTTTCTTTCTTTCTTTCTTTCTTTCTTTCTTTCTTTCTTTCTTTTCCTTCAAAGTGCCTACACCCTAGAATGGGGCCTGCCCTTTTCAAGACCACAGAACTCTCTTCTGTGAGGGTTTCTGAAGCCCATCACTATTTGGACTATCAAGATGGTTCCTGCGTATTCTCCTGTAGGTTTCTTACTGTACTCACGTTGCCAGAAAGGCCCTTAGTGACAGAAGCCAGGTTCCCACATCCTTTAGGTTCTTCATAGCCACAGCTAAGCGCTAAGCTCAAGAGAGTCACTTCTGAGCATTGCTGTTCAGCACCTTGGACAGCATCACTCCCTTTTACTTCCCCCTGTTCCTAGGCCATTTCTGTTTCCTGTCTCGATTCTTTTTTTTTTTTTTTTTTTTTTTTTAAGTCAGAGTCTTTCTAAGCAGCTTAGACAATTGCAATCCTCCTGCCTCAGCCTCCCAGGTGCTGTGATTACAGGCATGTCACAACACACCCAGCTTCTTCTGTGACTTTCTTAGCGATGATTCTCTGAGGACTCCGTCCCCTCAAGCCTGCCTTTTCTCTTGGAAATGGCCTAGGAGGCAGAAGCCAGGCTATGTTGGATGAAGTGGCCTGGAATGGAAGCAACAATACAGCATGTTCAGATGTGCTCACGATGAAAGACCATCCAAGCCATGTACCTAACAGAGTCACAATCCCCGGAGAGCTGTTGGCCCCCTTCTCAATAGTACTGACTCTCATCTGTAATCACGAAATTATAGGCTAGCAGCACACTTGACCATATGTTGCAGTGGTAGAGCAAGGGGATAGGCTGGGATGAGCTAGGCAGTCCCTGGTGTGGTATGATTCATGGATAAAGGCCATGTGGGGAGAAGGCCAAGGCTGAAGACAGCCATCAGTTGTGGAAGTCAAGACCTTTAGTACACAGAGATCTATTTGTGGGATAATGGTAGGGGAATCAGCTGAGACCTTAGGAACCATTCAGAGAAGATGCAAGGTGAGTGCAAAGAAAACACACAGATGGGGTGAAGTGATGAGCTCTGAACAAAAGCTGTGGATCACAACATGAAGCTAACCCTTGGTTGATGGGATTTTTTTGGGAGGAGAGATGGGCATCACTTTAGGTTGTGGTGCCAGTGGGATATAGCATGTGGCAGGGACAAGACATAATTTTCAGGCAGCAACAA
Source organism: Peromyscus nudipes (assembly GCA_902168325.1). Classification (NCBI taxonomy): domain Eukaryota; kingdom Metazoa; phylum Chordata; class Mammalia; order Rodentia; family Cricetidae; genus Peromyscus; species Peromyscus nudipes. The sequence goes on along the minus strand of CABHPH010000305.1, from coordinate 49,655 downwards.
TCACTTTAAAGGTCGGGCAGTGCTGGTCCAGAGCTGAAATTAGTATATTGGCACTGCCCAGTAATTTCAGAAACCTAGTTAGTTGGCTACTGTGTCTTTGCCATGGCTATTACTCAACAACAGAGACAGAGCAATGATCACTCATAAGGCCCACAATGATGCTACTACATCCGGGCCTCTTCTTCTCCTTTGCATATTTTCCAGCTTCAGGACCACCTAGAAACCCTTCTAGACCAGTGTCTCCACATACCACTATTGAACCTTTGCTGGATGAATGGGTGCATGGCTTCTAGTGGTCATCAGAGCTAGGGCTCTCTCTCTTTCTCTCTTTTTCTCTCTCTCTCTCCCTCTCTCCTCTCACTCTCCTTAGGTTAGGTTGCCTGGGAAACAGACTGAAGCGAAAATCTACAAGCAGCAAATTTATGGAGGATACTTTGGGCACCAACACCAGAGGGTGGGGCCCAGGAGAAAAGTGAAGGATGTGGGATGAGGCAGACAGAGTGGTTGAACTGCATGAAGCTTCAGTGAGGGACTCAGCTTCTCCTGAATGGAGCGATGCTGTGACGACTCTCCAGTTGTCCTTCTCTGAGGCAAAGGGATGAATGGCAAATGCCCTTTCTGGAGGAGGTGGGGTGGTTTGGGGATGGAGGATGACTGACTAACTAAGCCAATCCCTGGGAACACACCTAGCTGAGAGTCTTCATCTGCCACCTCTCTCAGAAGCAGCTGAAGTAAGAACCTGAAGGAGGTGTCTGGGTCCTGAAGGAGGCACCAGGATGACATTCAACTGCACCTCTGAGGTACCAACAGACTTGAGTGATGTCAGTGGAGGGCACACATCAGAATGCCTGATGGGAACATAGTTTATAACGTTGTCTATGGGGCTGGAGAGGTGATTCAGTGGTTAAGAACACACACAGGACCTTTGGTTTCTGGCACCGACGCCAAGTAGTTCACAACTGCCTGTAACTCCAGCTTCATGGGATCCAATGCCCTCTTCTGACCTCCAAGAACCCCTACACTCATGTGTGCATTCATACACACACACACACACACACACACACACACACACACACACACACACACACCTAAAAATAAAAGAAAATAAAAATAAAAGAAAGCCAAAGGAGGTGACTGTCCCAAGGATAGAGCAGGCAAGTAGCTAGTAAGACTGGAGCCCACGGTGAGTGGGAGACTTACGTCCTAGAGGATCATCAAAGAGCCACCCACTCCTTGCCTGCTTGCTTGCCTCTGGAACCAACAATGAACCTAGCCTGCACCTGGTCTAGAGATAGCACGCACATGCTGGGGAGAGGGGATCCTGGGTAATCTACGCAGAGCTGAATTGGCTCTTGGAAGCATCAACCTTTTATAGACTCAGCCTTTGTGCCGCTATGCAGCCATGACTTATCCATTGAGCAAATCTCTGAGTCTTAATTAACCCTTCATTAACCTTCCACTGGCACCTCTTGGCCAAGCAGAGAATGGAGGCCAGTGAGTTGGAAATGACAGCCTGCCCTCCCCCGGGCTCTGTCCGACCTGGCAGGCCACCTGAGCTGGTAATTACCTGGGCCAAGGCTGGGAACTCTTACAGGCTGATGAACAAATAATCTTTTACTAATAGCAGCCTTGGCCACGGAGCCAGCTCTCCCAGTCTCTTTCTTGATTATCTTCTGTGAAGCCAGGGGCAGGACGCAATAATATTGCTAAAATTTCTCTCTCAGTCTCCTTCTCTTTGCTTTTAATAAAAAGGAGGCCATGTGGGCTGTGGCTCAGGAGAAGCAGCAGGCAGAGTGTTCATGGTGTGTGTGTGGGGGGGGGTAGTGTTCACCAGAGAAGCATCTCTCCCCCTCCAGGAAAAACCAGATGCTCTGACCACATCCTGCAGAGGACCTAAGGAAACAGTGGATATTTCTGGAATGTGCTCCTTAGTGGATGTCAAAGCAATTTGGAGGTCTGGCTATTGGCCTATATCACAGGGAGGAGGTGGAGAGGTGTCAGCTGTCTCTGGCCCCCAGGACTCTCACAGAACTGAGAGAGGAACAACAGGGAAGAAGGAATTAGCAACAATGGAATAAAGAAAGGCAGGGAAGAGAGGATAGAAAGATGCAGGGAAGGAAGATAGGATTAGGAACGAGAATGCAGGGTTGAGGGTCATAGAAAGGAAGTCTCGAGGGTGGCTAGGGGTCCTGTCACTATGTCTCAGAGTGGCTCATGGTTTCCCTCTGGGGTATCCCCCACCCAACCCGGAAGTAGGACAGATTAGCTGTTACCTGCAAAGAGTGTCACAGGAGGCAGGTAGGCTCTTCAAGTTGTTCAGACAAGAGGCTGAGAGACTCACCCACAGATCACCTGCTAGGACCTCAGTCCTCTCAGTTACAAAATGGGTGTGAGAGCATCTGGCTCATTTCATGGCATAGATGCAGGCATTGGGGTGATCGTGTTTGTGAGGGTCCTCAACAAGCTGCAGAGCGCTCTTCCGACCTTCCACTGGGCCTCCTCCCTTTCTCTATTCTTTTGTCTCCACTCTACCCTACCCACTCCCCAGGGCACTCACTCTACTAGCCAACTTTCCCTCTTATTCCAATCCAGCTCGTTCTTGCCTGAGATCATCGTTTCAAAAGCACAGTGAGGCCACAGCGCCCTTTCCACGGCTCTGGAGCTCAGCCTCATATGCGTGCTTCCCTGACCTTGCTCCCCTTCTCCTGGCCTCATTTCTCATCCGTGAAACTGTCTCCTGGCAGAGGCCTGATGTCACACAGCTAGCTGTCAACAGATGTGACAGAGTGAGCCACTGGCTCTGTGGGACCTGGCCCTTCTGTGTTGGAATGTCACCTGAGGGCTCAAGGCTAAGAATCTAGGTATGAAAAGCCCACAGATCTTAAAGGAAATTATTAGATCATCTGGGTAGCAGACATCCTCGGCTCCTCCCTGGCTCTGACCCACCACATTTACATCTGGTCTGTGAGTCATGAAAGACTGGATGTGGATTGAAGAAATAGAGGAGGGTGGGTTTTGTGACTTAGCTAATCTTAATAAGGGTTAGGCTGGCCTGTTCCTTTCTCCCTTCCCAAGCAAGGTCAAGGTGCCCTGCTGGCCTGGTGCCACCATGAAACTGGAATATGACAATGACCTGGGATCCTCAGATCCGGGAGAGCAAAGAGACTGGGATCTAGCTGATGCTAGAAAAAGTCAAAAGCCAAGGCCACCTGCAGAGGTTGGTGTCTGCAGCTTCAAGGACAGTAAGTGCAGAGACAGGTGTCCTGAGTAGATTGTAGAGGAAACAATGCCATGCTACCTAGGACAGGCTCATACAAGGAAAGCTTGGAAGGTGTGAGCTATGTTGGGGGTCCAAACAAGGCCAGAGGACTTCCCCAGCCATGGCAGCCTTGGCAGAAGGTTATGGGGTGAGAGCAGAGGAAGTGAGGCAGGAAGCAGGATTCCAGGGGCTAAGATGGCAGGGCAGTGTGCCACCCAAGGTCCCCAGCTGGTTATCATATTATTCTCTTTGTCTTTCCCAGAGGATGTTTTATCCTCAGATACCCCCCGGGGGTGCTGTAGACTAGACCACTTCACCTACTCTCTTCATTCTGCCTTGGTCCTCTCTGCTCACAGCCCTACTTTCCAGAGCACCCCTTCCCCATGTCTGTACTCCACCCCAACACCCACTTCTTCAAGACCAACCTACCCTCACTCACTCAGGGACACCCACCTGCCCCAGCAGCCAGTCATCAGTCCTCCCTGGAAACTTAGTCTTCTGGTGGCCCTAGCCAGTTTCTACTTTAAAAAAAAAAAAAAAAGTACTTCTTTGTCTTCGAAGGGTGAGAGGACACTGAGAATAAAGACCGAGTCTTACAGCCTCTTGTCGCTAGGGATGGCAAATGAGGCATCTGCTCCCCTGCTGAAAGACTCCTCCTATATGTCCTTTTTCCTTTTGCATGATGGGAATCAGATGTGATGGTGGAAGGTCTAGTAGCCATCTTGGACTGCGAGGTGACCACGGGGCGGAAGCCGTGTGTAAGGGTGATGGGGCGGGAGGGGGAACGGGGTGGGTGATCTTGATTGTCAACCTGATGGGGGTACAAATCCTCCAGGAGACAGACCTTGGTTGTGTGGGCTTTTCCAGAGAGGTTTATTTGAGGAGGAAAGACCTACCACAGATGTGGGCGGCGCCATCCCTTGGGCTGGAGGCCTGGATGGAGTAAACACGGGGAAAGCGTTCGCCTTTCTGCTTCCCGACTGTGGACACGAAGTGGCCAGCTGCCTCCTGCTCCTGTCACCTCTCATCTCGATGGACTTAATCATCAAATGCAAAATAAACCCATCTTCCTTCAAGTGTCTGTGTGGCTTGAGTGAGAACGGCTCCCCTAGGTTCATAGATTTGAATGTTCAGTCTCTAGAGGAGTGGCGCTATTAGGAGGCGTGGCCTTGTGGGAGGAAGTGTGTCACTGGGGGGTAGACTGGTTTCAAACCCAGTCTCTCTCTCTCTCTCTCTCTCTCTCTCTCTCTCTCTCTCTCTCTCTCTCTCTCTTCCTGCTGCCTGATAATCCAGTTGTAGAACTCCAGGCTCCTTCTCCAACACCACGTCTGCCTACATGCCGCCATGCCTCCCACCATGATAATGGACTAAATCTCTGAACTGTAAGTTGTCCCAATTAAGTCTTCATAGCAATAGAAACCTTAATTAAGACAGTGGCTTTGTGAAAAAAAAAGGAACTAATACAGAATATCTTGAGATTGTGACACTGTGGGATACCTTATGGGTATCCCTAGTACCACCACTTTAAATGAGACCGAAATGTATACGCATCTTGTTTGGCTGTTTGGCTCTCCATCCCTTTGAGTTCCTAAGGGATACACTCCCTCCCTACTCACTCACAAGCTGCTGCAGGTGGTACCAGCTGAGTGCCTCTGTGAGCATCTTTGCTTTATTAACAGCTTTCTATTATCATCAGCTCTTCAGAACCAGGCAAAACCCAAGCTGTCCAGAGCTCAGTTATAGAGTGCCTTCCCAAGTCCTTTTACTCCCAGGTTATTTAATCCTGCAAAGAACACATCATTGTCCCCACTTGACAGTGGTGGCTCTGTAGGTTCCCCCCAGGGACTGAAGAGAGCTTGCTACTCTTGAACTTCAAGTCCTCCTGCCTCTACCTCCCAAGTTTTGAATTACTGGGTATGCACCACCACATCCATAGGCTTGAAGGTTCTAGATGGTTCTAAAAGAAGAGAAAAGGGAAGTGCATTGGTTGCTTTTGTGTTGCTGTGATAAAACACTGCTGTGACCTGGACAGCTTTGGACTTGACCTGAATAGGGCAATGGGGATGAATAAATGACAGACACAAGTGACACTGAGTAGGTCATATGCTCAGAGGAAGACAGACCAGCGACAGCCCTGAAACTCAGCACGCAGGAGGAGGCTGGCTAGCTCATCTCAATACAGGGGTCTCTGTAGGCGAGCAGGCATAGGCTGCAGGCATCCAGGATGAGGAAGCTGTGGTCGGTACAGTACTTTATAGTACTTTCTGCACATACTGGCTTTAGCTAATGGTCAACTGCTCATCAATATCCATACTCAGACCAGGGCAAGGCTTTTCCATTCCCTTGAGCCTGATCCAGGGAAAGTCTTGCCATCCCTATGTGTCTGAGACATTGCTGTCCTTGACATGACTGTGCTCATGTCCGCGATACACATTCACTCAGGACTTCATCTGCTTCCCACAAAACACCATGACTCAAAGCAATTTACAGAAGGAAGCACTTATTTGGCCTTACCATTTCAGAGGATCAGAGTCCATCATGGCAGGAAGGTATAGTAGTTTGAATGTAATTGGCCCCCTATGAGTTTGAGGGAGGCAAGCTCATAGGGAGTGGCACTATTAGGAGGTGTGGCCTTGTTGGAGGAAGTGTGGTCTTCTTGGAGGAGGCTGGGTAACATATGCCTTTAATCCAGACCTTGAGGCTGGAGGGCACACCTTTAATCTGGGCCACAACTTCTGTTGGAAGTGTGTCACTGTGGGGGCAGGCAGGCTCTGAGGTCTTTTTCTCAAGCTTAACTCAGTGTGACAGTCACTTGATTTCCTGTTGCCTCTGAGTCAAGATGTAGCACTCTCAGCTCCAGCATCTGCCTGCACACCGCCATGCTCCCTGTCATGACGATAATGGACTGAACCTCTGAAACTGTAAGCAAGCCCCCCTCCATTAAATGTTTTCTTTATAAGAGTTGCTGTGGTCATGGTGTCTCTTCACAGCAATCATAAACCCTAACTAAGACAGAAGGCATGGCAGCAGGTGGGCGTGGTGGAATAAAAATCTGATGGTTCCCATCTTCAACTGCAAGCAGGATGCCGAAAGAGCAAACCGGAAGTAAGATGAGGCTATAGACACTCAAAGCCCGCCCCCAGTGATGCACTTCCTCTAGCAAGGCTCTGCCTCCTAAGGTTCCACAACCTCCCCAAAATAGCACCACCAACTAAGAACCAAGTGTCCAAATACAGGCGCCTGTTGGGGATAATTCTCATTTAAACTACCAAAGGAAGAATCAGGGGAGGGGGAAGGAGGGGACAGGGAGGCAAGCTGTGTGTGTAATAGGGACCAGCAGTGTCCTGTCTACTGTGTGGGCTTTATCACTCCCAGGTCTTTCTGAGTCACTGGTCAAACATTCAAGCTCAACTGCATTAAAAATTCATTGACATTTTTTTCTTGTTTTTTAAAAAAAAAGAATAAACAAATAAGCACACAGCAGCAGCTGAGAGGAAACGGAAGTGTAAAGCCTCCCACCCCAACAGTCTGAAATCACTGCAGCCCCCCCCCTTTCCAGCTCCCAAACTCTGCACTTTCCAAGGAAAGCCACCCAGTGTGCTACCTTCAGTAGCCCTGATGAGTTGTCCACCCCCGACACAGCATCCCTCAGTTACTAGGGAACAGGCCTCAAAGTCATACAGATTTCAAGCTGTGCGTCCTCAGAATAGCAGATACTTCCGTCTCTCTGAGTCTCTGTTTCCTTGTCTGGACAATGAGAACACCAATGCTGACCTTGTAACACAAGGGGCCCCACTCTGTAACGTGTGGACTCCAAAAGGTGTGTGCCTGGAGCTATTTCATTGACCGGCAGGGCCTCCTTCCCTCTCCCATATCCCCTCCTCTCCTTCCCCTCCTCCCCCTCCTTTCCTCTCTTTTCCTCCTCCCTCCCCTCTTCCCCCTCACTCTTTCTTTGATTCTGCCCCTTCATCTCTCCTCAGATACTTCGTAAACCCCAGCCCCAGAACCAGGCCAGCCAGAAGGGCAAGTAGTCCATGCAGTAAACCCAGTACTTGGAGGCTGAGGCAGGAAGATGAGGCATTGCAGACCAGCCTGGGTTACATAGAGAGACCCCGCTTCAAACAACAGCAGCAGAAAGAGATCAGCTCGACCACTCCTCTGGCTCTGCTGTCTCTTTCTGTTCCTGCACTTTGATTTGGCATCAATCCTCTTGCTCTGGCCTGGGGTCCCTGTCCGTCCTCCACCCCCAATCTCTCAGCAGCTTTTGACTCTGGCACACTGTCAATCCAACCAATACGTGCAAGTTCACCTTCTTTTTGGTACATGTTGAGAAGTTAGGGCAGCTTGGAAAACAGGCACCAGGTCTTCCTCAGTCTCCTGGCTCTGGGCCAGGCACACAGTAGGCGCATCACTGAGCCCCAGCTCCAGGCTGACAGGGAGAGGGGATGATAAGTAGGTGAACAGGCTATAGCTGCTGGATCATCACGGCTGGGAACCTGTGCAACTTCAGAAATGCAACAGGCACTGACTATCGCTCAGGTGGAAGCTGCCTGCTGTAAGAAACAACGCGGATCTGTAGTGGAGAGGCGCTGCTGGGAATTTTGGCTTCACCTCCAGCTATGAGCTAATGCCGGCAGGGAACTTCACCTCTGTTAGCCATAATTTCCTCTTCTGTAATGCAGGGCATGTCCATGTGAAATACCAGTCCCTATATAATAGGAAGCGATAATTGCAAAGCACAGACAAGAACATAGCAAACTGCAGTCCTCATATCCTTCTGCTGAGATGCCAGGGAGGCGGCCACTATGGAAAACTGAAAACTTTTTACATGGCATTAAGGATGAGCAAAAGAATCCATTCCTGGGTCTATAACTATGAGAAGGGGACATCTATACTCACTATAAAGCTCTCATGTCAATGAACACAGTACAATTATTTAAAATTGACAATCTAAACACCCACTGTCTTGTGAATATATAAAGAAAGTATTGCATATTCATAAAACAAAATATTACTTGGCCATAAAAAGTACTGAAGTACTAAAAAATGGAGATGGGGGGTCAAAGTCCTGATATTACAAGGGTAAACTTAGAAAATATTAGATTTAGGGAAAGATCTAAACACAAAAACACATAATTTAGAAACCCATTTGTGGGGGCTGGAGAGATGGCTCAGAGGTTAAGAGCATTGACTGTTCTTCCAGAGGTCCTGAGTTCAATTCCCAGCAACCATATGGTGGCTCACAACCATCTGTAATGAGATTTGGTGCCCTCTTCTGGCCTGCAGGTGTACATGCAGGCAGAACACTGTATACATAATAAATAAATAAATCTTTAAAAAAAAAAAAGAAACCCATTTGTATTCAGTGTCCAGAATTAGCAAAGGCATGAAGAGAGGGAGTAGATTAGATTAGTGGTTGTCTGAAGTTGGGGGGTGGGGAGGTGATTGAAATGTGTGTGTGTGTGTGTGTGTGTGTGTGTGTGTGTGTGTGTGTTATACATGTGTGCACATGTGTGTACGGGTGTGCTCACCTATATGGGCTTGAATATGGAGATTTCCTTCCATATTCCTGATGTATGCCCTCCATTGCCATTCAGGAGAGCTTTGGATCCAGCTACAGAGCTGAGGTTCCAGGATGCTTCCATTTCAATGACCAACAGGGCCATGAGGGCATGACCCATTCATTGTCTGTCCAGCCATGGGCATGGTCACAGAAGCTGCAGAATCTAGGTCCCTTCTCTGTAGCAGAGAATCTAGCAAGGAGGATATGGAGAACACACCCAAACAACTCAATCTAACACTGTGTCCCTGTCCCTGGGTGTGATTTTTTTTTTTTTTTTTTTTTTTTTTTTTTTTTTTTTTGCCTCCCGAGGACATTGAGCAATGACTGGAGACATTTTTAGTAGTCGTACCTGGGCTGCTGGCACTTAGGAGGTAGAGGCGAGGGACGCCCTTCAATCTTCTGTATGGCAAAGCAGCCTCCCCCACACAGCACGGCTCAGCTCGAAATCACTGTGTGAGGCTGAGAAAGTCCCTTCTCAAGGACTGTGCTAAAGAGCTCTTGGAAATGTACCAGCAGTGTGGTAGCCAAAGCAAGGAAGAAGGACCCCAGCAGAGTGGAGTGCTGTTGGACTAGGACCCTCAGTGGATGGATGAGGGAGAGTCAGGATGACACACAGAAGTCCCAGATAGCAAGGTGTGACAGTTCGGGGCAGAGCTGAGAAGCTGCTACTAGACATGAATGAGGTGGCTGTAATGCCTGGCACTGGTTCCTTTCACACGGTGGACACACCCACTGCCATCTTAGTTGTGAGTCATTAGTCTATTGTCACCCAGAGGAGCTGAACAGTTGACTCTGGTCCTACTTGAATCATCCTGACTTCAAACTGCTGGTCTCTGAAAGCAGCGGGTCTCATCTTGAGGTGGGGACAGGATTAAGCGTCCATTTTGCCATTTCGTGGTGGTGAGGGGGACCCACCCAGGTAGCAGCCTTGGAAAGAGCAGGACCTTGAAAATCTGAAGAGGTCTCCTGAGAGGCTGAGGCACAAGGTGGGAGGCTCCTGCTCAGGCTGCAAACCAAGCGTCTTCAAGGTGGCAGAAGAGGACAACAGATTTCTAAGGAGGCCCATGCTTCTCAAAGTTGCAGGGATGTAAAAACATCCTGAATAGTAATTCTAGGGTTGAGGAAATAGCTCATCCGGTAAAGTGGTTAGCTTGCAAGCATAAAGAATTGAGTTCCATCTCAGAATCCACATAGAAAAGCCAGGTACAGGGATGGGCGTGGAGGGCATGCATTTAGTCCCAGCACTTGGGGGGCAGAGGAAGGTGGATCCGGTGAGGCCAGCCTGGTCTACAGTCAGAGCAAAAAGTGAGACTCTGTCTCAAAACAAAACAAACAAACAAGCAAACAAATGAACAAAAGCCCCTAACCCCCCCAAAATCCAGGTACTACAGGCTCCCACCTGCAACCCAAATGCTGGGGAGATGGAAACAGGAAGATTCCAGGGAATAGGGAGCACAGGCTAGCCCGCCTAGCTTGCTTGGCTCCAGGTCAGTGAAAGACCATGTCGCAAAACAAGAGGTGGATGGTACACTAAGAAAGACACCCGTGGTTGTCCTCTGGCCTCCACACACCCTCTTAAATATGTGCCCTTGCAGCCACCACACACATGTGCATACAATTCATGTGTGGGTGTGAAGGCACACATCTGTGATCCTAGCATTTGGGAAAGGGAGGCAGGATCAGGAATTCAGGGACTGTCTCAGCTACATATCGAGTCTGAGGATTGTCTGGGCTGTGTGAAAGGCAGTCTCAAAAAAAAGACACATTTTTAAGTTCAAATTACGAGAAAAAAAGAGATAACTTTAATAATGTTGGTCTCTTACAGAAAAAAATCAGTCTTAGGTGATCTTTCTCAAATCGCTTTTCCAGCTCTCGCATCCTCTCTGGCCCTGGTGTCTTCAGCCCCCTCCACACACAGCGGCTGGCTGAGTTCTGTATGCTTTGGACGTCTGCTTCTCTCTCTCGCTTTCCACTGTAATTTTGTGCTTCTTTGAATGCAAATCTTTCACCCCGTGCTCTGTCTTTTCCCAGTTCTGACTGTCCTCTGCTCGCAGTGCGAGCTCAACGGCCGCCCCTCCCTGCTCCCTGAGCCCCCTTCTCCCTCACCTCTGGCCTCTCTCCGCTAACTGGCTGCATAAGAAACCCTGGAACCAGGAGCCCAGCAGCATTTCCATTCTCTGCTGTATTTATGGAGAATTGCAGGTTCCCCATCTTGGTTTTTTGAAAGCAAATGACTGAAACATTTTTTTTTTGAGTTTCTCTTGCTCCTCAAAGCTCCTAGAACGAAGCCGTCTTGTACTCTCATCATTCTCCATTGATTTATTTTCTCCTTCTGTAGGCCATACCCTTAATAGAAAAAAAATAAAAATAAAAAAGCTCTCTACTCTTATTATCGCTGTATTTCGGAGACCAGTCGGCCAGGTGATTTGTGGGGAGCTCTGGTACAGGAGAGGCTGCAGCATGGTGTACAGAACCCCAGGGTCCCTTCATTGCATCCCTTGCCTCTCGGTTAATCTGACATCGGTAGAGCTGAGCCCTACTTCGGGTTTAACAGATACCACCCTGGAGGAATCTCTTCGGATTCCTCATTTGTCCCCCAAGATTGCTTGGCCTTCCAGGCAGTCTGGAGAGATGGATGGAAGATGGCTGAAGGCAAGCCTCAGCCAGCAAATCTCTCACATCTTAAAGGAGAGCCATTTCCAGCCTGGCAGTTTTGGAATGCAGGCCCAGAGCCCCTGAAGCTGCCCTTTCTGCCCTTTACATGAGGTCAGCTTTGCAGCCAGGTGGGCCGGTCCTGCTTACGCGGAGCTCACTCTCATTCACTTTGTCCTGGTCCACGAAAACTGCTCCTGCCCACTGCCCAGGGTCACTATCAACAGTCACAGGTCCCAGAGCCTCGCAACTGGGAGGCTCAGGCAACTTACCCATCCGATAAAAACCAGGCTCTCAGATGGTGGGAATGATTCCTGTAAAGCATGACAGCAGGTGTTCCCAGACTCCTCTGTGCACATGTGCCTGTGTGTGTGTGTGTGTGTGTGTGTGTGTGTGTGTGTGTGTGTATGTGTGTGTGTGTGTGTGTGTGTGTGTGTGTGTGTTAAGTTCTGCCTTTGCTGGACTTCACCTACCTCCAGGTGGAATTCTTCGAGACCTCTGACCCTATCTACCACCTGCCTCTGCCTCTCCAAGGGTGAGCCCTAGGAAGACAGGGTATCCTGCTTCATCCTCAGGAGGACCAAGATACTGGAAATGAGCGCCATCAAAAAGAGGGAACTCAGAGAAAACCAACTCCCATCTCTCTCCTATAAAACCACGGGCAGATGGTGGGAAGAGTTTCCCAGGTTCATTAAACATGCTTTAGTTCTAAGTTAATTATGAACGGAGGCAGGGGAAGGGAGAGCTGCTTTGCATGGCACAGACCCAGGTGATTGTGGGGAGTCTCCTAGGGAGGCTTAGGGGTCCCTTTGCATCTCCTCATGAATGAAGATTCTCCCTCAGAGGCCTTAGGAGGCCTCATATCCTGCCAACGCAGCCAACCTCTGCCGACCTCTTAGCAGTTGCTGTATGGGCAGATTGAGACACCATCATGTTTTTTCTTAGAATCTCTTCTGAGGAAATGATCGTAAACTCAGATTTCCTGGACACAAATACTCTCTATTCCAGGATTTGTAATGGTGAAAATAGAAAGCCACCTAGACACCTGCCAGCAGGTCTGACTGCATGAATGCTGCTGGCCCACCCAGACGACGACATACTAGGTAGTCATTAACGTGGTGTTTTTGACAATGAGATGCTGCCAAGAGGCTTGTGTGAAGTGAGAAAAAGAAGATGCAAAATTGTAGATAAAGTACCAAGTAATTTTATAAATGGTTGTACACACATACACACACACACACAAAACCTGGTAGCACATTAAATGCTAATAATATTTCTGAGAGGTAAGATCCTAAGAGATTTTATTTCTTTTAACGTACTCTTTTTGTGTTCTCTTAATTCCTGGCAGTGAGCATGTATTACCCACATAATCAGCAAAGTAATCATTTCTTTAAATGCCAGCCATAATGGATTTCCAAGTGGGTCTGAATAATTTTTACACACTGTCTTGTTTCTCTCTCTCTCTCTCTCTCTCTCTCTCTCTCTCTCTCTCTCTTTCTCTCTTTCTTTTTTTTTAAAGGATGCCATGTAGCCCTGGCTGGGTTCTGATTCACTATGTAGCCAAAGATGACCTTGAATTCCTGATCCTCCTGCCTCCACCACGTAAGTGCTGGGATTGTTAGTGTGTGCCACCATATCTGGCTTCACAACCTTCTGCAAGCAGATGAACTTTATGAAAGTCTGAGTTTCTTGGGTGGATGAAGATGGTCAATGGCTGATTTCTAGAACTCTCCACTCAAGGTGCTTTCAGAAGAAAGCACGGGTGAGACAAGTGCATGATCCCATCATGAAATGTAACAGCCTCTGCCGGCCCTAAGAACTGTATGGGAGCTGAGGAGAGAGGGGGTTCAGTGAGTTCCTGGAACTACCCAGTCTGAAGGTTGGACAGGACCTTGAGGCCCATGAGAGCTTCCAGGACTGAGCTGACCAGGAGAAAGCCTTGTGACTCAAGGAAAGACAAGATGTAGCCAAGTCAATGGGTGCAATTCTAGAGCTGGCTGTAACAGGGCCCCAGACCTTAGTAGGCCCCCAGACCTTAGCATAACTCACTCCATGATGGAAGTACCATTCAGGCCATAAAACTCAGCACATAGACAGCACCACCTGCCAAACTAAAACAAAGATGTAATCCATCAAAGTCCATAGTTCTGGGAAAGTCTAAATGCACCAACCTTGCCTCTTAGCTTCTGTAGTCCTGCTTCTGGCTGTTCTTGTTAACTGTTCTTGTTAACCGAAGCAGGTCATCCCCAATGTGGTTTTTGTGCTTGAAAGCTCACCCTGAGAAAGGCTCGGAGCTGCACTGAGGTCTCAAGCACTCAGTGTAGTCACTGCTCGGCTAATACTTTCTATTGGCTTGACCCATGTTTGAGCAGTTTTCTCTGGTAAATACTCCCACGACACCAGCCAGGACTATAACACTAGACTCGTTGGTCTCTGGAACTTTCTTCTCCAGGATCACATAGGAGCAGTGGCAGCCAGGAGGAATGGCAGAAGTTGTTGACCACACACACACTCACTGGCATGGGAAGAGTAGGAGACAGAAGTGGAAGAAACATTTGCAGAGATTCTTAAGAGCCACAGAGCATGTGAACAGCGTGACAGTCACCAGCCCTTAAGTAAAACAACTCAAACTCCAGTATCAAAAATTGAGGGCCCTCACTCATGATACAGGGGAAATTGGGGTCTCCTTTTGAGATTTTTAGTCTAATGAAAGACTATTAGGATGGACTCAAATGAAATCACAAGGACAACTTCATTAGAATTTAAAAGAGAAACCCAAGGGCAGGAAAACTATGAACACCTCAAAAGGTGTTCAAAACTATGAACCTAGCTTGGGGTTAGACAAGTGGTCACATGCCAGGGAGGAAACTTTGAAGAAAGAGTAAGGAAGCCCAAGATGTTGGGGGGAAAGACCAAAGTGGTAAGGAAAGCATGTAAGAAGAAAGGGGGAGCCAAAGTGAGCAGACTTGTGAAGCTCAACATGGCTGTAAGCTTCTGCACCAGGGAAGGAGATTCTGGGAAGAGACAGTCCAGCATCTCATTGAGGAACTAATAAGTCCACCCATGGCTTAGGGTGAGCCCATCTTCCTAGGGTGGACCTTTAGCCAAGGTGATTGGAGCAGCCTAACTGGAAAGTTAGGCTCCTCCCAGGCCAGGAGTCTATTCTCTTGACCAGGAACTTTCTACTCTAACACTCAGAGGAAGGAAGGAGGAAAGGTCGTGTTTGGTCCCTGGGGAGTCCTGTCTGGAGATGGTACCCTGTCCTTTGGGCCTTTGGCTGTTTCTGATGATGCGACCAGCCTGCCAACGAGTGAACACTTCTGAAGGATGAGCCAGGGTACTCTTAGTATGTGCTGGACACACTCCCCAGAGTCACTCACATCCTGCCTGCTCCTAGATGGAAGCCATAACAATCAGGACAATCAGTAGACTACAAAGCCCTTCCAGCTCCAGCTAGCTAAACCTCCATCATGAACGAAGAATGGAGAACAGGAAGAGGCGGCAGCAGAGAAGCAGAAACTGTAGGGTATCAGCTACGATGCAGTGGCCACGCCAGGCGTCTTCCAGGACAACGAAAAGGGTGAGGTGAGGAGGCAGCTTTGAGGAGTGTCTGCAGTAACTGCTCAAGCCGGGCGCCCCGTGGGGACTCAGTGGAATTTCACTGATGCTCTCCTTTTAAGCCCCTGCCACAGGAAGGAACAGCAATTACTAAGAGTGCTTTCAGCTCCCTCTCACCATGGTCCCAGCACGACACAGCCTTGGCCTTAGCCACCCAAACTTTTCAAAACCATCTGTTTTGCTTTAGAAGACCACTTTAATTTTATAATGGAATTAAAAAAAAATTCGACTCATATACTGAGTAGTTGCTTTATAGTATTTTCTCTCAGAATGGGTTGGTTGTTGAAGGGAAGATGTCTGTCTCCTACTTAAGGGTAACAAATTGTTCTTTCAACCAGCAGATCATTACGTGAACCTAGAAATATGTCTGGGCCTTTGTGGTCTTTGGCTTTGGAATCATCTCCGCAGTCATAGGTTAGGCTGACATCCCTAAGCTGTCTTTCCTTCACAGAATTTGCATTTCCACCCCCTCCCCCATATCGACTGAAAGCATGTTGACATAAGGTGACTCAAGTTCCCAGGGAGAAGCTCTACTTTTGCAAAGTACTGTTCCAAGACGGGATATAGCTCAGTGGTCGAGTGATTGCCTAGCATGCGCATTGCCCTGGGTTCAAAACCAGTGCCACATGAAAGAAAGGAATGCTGTTTCCTTGGATTGTACCACATGATGATTGTCTGAGTAGACTGTTGTGTTGCAAAATAAACTTTCACTCTTACTCCATGGCTGCCTCTCCTTGTTCTCTTGCTCCTCCAAAAACAGGGCATCCTTCTGCTCAGCCCCCACTTAAGAACCCTAGCTACACATGGTTCCTCCCTACCACTTCCCGTCAGCTAGTCCCTGACTCAGCCTCCTGACCCCAGGTAAATTGTATTTAATCAAACAAATGTAACATGTCTTTGCATCATTTAATAAATATTCCATGGTATAAATGAATGTAACACATCTTAAATTAATATTCCACAACAAGGCTGGCTGGCCAATGAGTCCCAGGGATCTGCTTGTATCTACCTCCCCAGAGCTAGGGTTACAAGTGTGTGCTGTCAAGCCTGGCTTTTATGTGGCTGCCGGGGATTGAATTCAGGTCCTCTTGCTTGAATAGCAAGCCTTTTACTGATTGAATTATTTCCCCAGCCCCTCTTTGAATATATCCTATCCCTCTGCACAAGAATACTCCATGGTAGTGACAGTAGTCATTCCCACTTTGAGAGAACTAAGGCACAAGAGTTCACTCAGCCATACACCCAGGAATGGTGCCCATTCAGCCAACGTCATCACTGTGGTCCTGCTCTAGCCCGAGACCGACATCCAACATCTACATGATGTTCTTAGACACTCCCAGGAACCTGTCACCTGTGAAAACTGATAACTATGGTAAAATTCTACTGGGACAAGACGGTCCTTGTGGGAAGTGCCCCCCTCGTTGCTGCCCAGCTTTCAGGAGTAGACTACAGCTGGCTTCTAAATCCCAGGTTAAAGGAGGAGTCTAGGTGAGATGAAGACCGAAAGCAGTTATCAGGATCGAGGCTGTTATGGCGCCACCAACCCTGCTTTCCTTGAACTTCCTGTTGGGAAGATGAGTTCAGTTCTGGGCAATGCACTAAGACTCCGCCACAAGGCAGAGCTTGCATGCTGGAAACCAGACAAAACACTTCTGGGTCAGGCTGCTCAGATGGATGCACGATGCATGTGTGTGGGTGAATGACTTCTCCCAATCCTGGAAACATGACCATGTGTCTGTGACATGAGCCTGACCTGAGTTAAGTGGAGAGAAACCAAGTTCTGCCCACAGGAGAGAGAGAGAGAAAGAGAGAGAGAGAGAGAGAGAGAGAGAGAGAGAGAGAGAGAGAGGCTGATCTCTCATCCTAGCAGGTGTCGAATTTTCAGAGTGAAGAGGTGAGAGAGGTATCTGGGTGGCTGCTGACTGCCCCTGAACTTGGACATCAGACTTGCTGGAAGTGAACATCACAAGGACCCAGCTGGGGCAGTGTGCAATAAGTCAGATCCTTTTAACGTCACAAACATCACATCATGAGAAGCTGCAGACACTCCAAGAAAACAGCCTACACAGGAAGAGGACCATAGATCTGAGACAGGCAGCAGCCATCCCCAGGCTAATCCATGTTCCTCCCCAGGCTGAGGGTCCATGCAGACTGTGGGGGATGGGGGGATGAGCTGTGAAGGCTAAAAGGGCAGAACCACATGGGTCATGTGAATGTCTTCTGGCTCAAAGCCAGATCCGGAAGGGCACAAAAAGGTCTCCGCACCAGGCCTTGCGTCAGAGCCCCTCACAAGCTGTTCTTGTTCACACTCTCAGCATCTATGCAAGAGGCATGGGGGCAGCTACCTCATCCCTCCTGTGGCCATTCAGGAAAGGGGACAGCTCCATGTTACGTCCATCTGTCCATTTCAGGACACCACCTCATGCCCTCTACAGACACCCTCCCCACCTGCCTCCTTTCTCCTGGAGTGGGGGTGAGGGATAGAGGGGCATGGGTGTCTACAGAAGGAGTTCGGCCTGAGGAAACCTCAATGAGTAAACGGTAAATGATCAAGATCTTCCTTGGGAAGTAGGGGACAGGGATGTTCCCGGCTGGCGGTTCTTCTACAGGTACACAGAGCCCATAGAGGCTGAGTGTGAGCTGTGGGGAAGGCTCTCCGTGAGAGAGCCCAGTTCTGTCTGTGCAGAAGCTACAGGTGGGAGAGACAGGGAATTGAAGGCTGGAATGAGCACTGGAGAACAGGAGCCCTCGAGTAGGCGCTGGGCCACTCAGAGCATATAGAGGAAGGGCATCGGATGCTGAGAGCCATGCCCCTGGTCTCTGCAAAGAGACAAAGACTTCAGGCAGCCGCCCAGGAGCGAGTTCTCCAAGGGTGCTGCAGGTCCTAGCCTCGAATTTTGCGCTCCAGCACCTCCACGCCTAGGAAAGCCACGCTTCTGTGGGCGCTGTTTCCTCGACGGCCACCGCTTCCTCCATCAAGCCCTCCAGGCAGCAAGAGCCTTACCCTTGAAACTGTGACAGGACTGTCAGGCTACATCATCCCAAGTACACGTATGTCACACAAGTGCCAACTGTTGGCATGCTGTGGAGGGGAGCCAGGGTAAAGGTGAAGAAGAGTGCCAGAGTGGTTCACAAATAGACCTGCGGTGGCATATCTTCATGGAAGTCAGGAGACGGCCAAAGCCTAGTTATCACACCAGCATCCTTAGATCCATAGCAAATAGGACTGCTCTCCTTGGGGGCATCTTACAGAACAATACAGAGTCTATATTCCTTGCATCAGACAATCCAGGGCAGTAGGTCACCAGGCTCAGCCTTCTCACTGGCAAGCCCAGAGCCTGCTCAAGTTCAAGCAGAAGCCCTTAGAAGGGGAGGGGCTTGCTCAAGATCACTAAGCTCATTAAGGCAGCACCCAAAAGGATGGGAAAGCTGATGACCTGAGTTTGATCCCTGGTCCCTGTATTGTGGAAGGAAAAAAATGGAACCCTGCAAGTTGTGCTCTGGCTGCCACACTTCTGTTGCAGCACGTACAGGCCTACACACACACACACACACACACACACACACACACACACACACAAACAAATAAATAAATGTAACTTTTTTTATTGGCCTGGGCTGCAAATCTAAAGGCTTAGCTACAGGAGCTGCCTCCAAGGTGATGCCCTCACACAGCTCTTGGAAAAGGCCTCCATTCCTGAAGAGCTTTGAACTCACTTTGTAGACCAGGCTGGCCTCAAACTCACAGAGATCCGTTTGCTTGTGCCTCCTGAGTGCTGGGATTAAAGATGTGCTCCACCACCCCACCCAGCTCCTTAGAGCTTCTGGTGGAAGGCTTTGCTACCTTCGGGGGGGAAGAGCAGCTCCTTACCTCTGTGTTACATAGTTTCAATGTTCCCCCAGCACCCTGCTGGCTTTCCTTCAGAGCGAGGGTATCCGACACTTTTCTCATTGTTACGACGAAATGGCTGAGAAAAGCAACTTAAAGATGGAAGGAGGGTATTTTATCTTTCAGGTCAAGGGTACCGTCTGTCATGACAGGGAGGTCCCAGCAGCGGGGGCACGACAGCTGTCACACTGCATCCAGTCGGGAAGCATCGTGAGAGCCAAAGTTACATTTTAACTTTTAATTACTATGCCTAGGAGATTCACGAAACAAAAATGTTTCTGGTCTGCAAGCCCCTTCCTTGCCCAAGTTCCTGAAATGCTAGAGGATGTTGTGTATGGAGATAACAAGCCACAGGTTTTCACTCCCCTAAACAAGTTTATTTGACCCATCTGCACTGGGTGTGCTTGATCACAGGTGGGCAGGAAGTTCACAGGCAGGATATACGTCAGGATGTACACTTGTCCGTGATTGGATGTAGGCCAGAGGTACATCATGATGTATGCTTGCCCCTGACTTGACCTGATGGGAAATACTTAAGCTGCTGCAAACCATGACTGGGGGCCATTTTCCTGGGAAAGCAGAGATGGACCTGGCCAGACAGTCCATCAACCTGGCCAGTAGTTAATTAAAGCTTGTTTCAAATTTGGCTTTAAATTGTGGTAGTGGTCTTATTCTCGGCCAGTGGAATTAACAGCATCCGGAGATGACTACTGTGCTCAGCTCACGGTCTCGTTTTATTCAGCCAGGGCTCCGGCCCCTGAAACGGCGCTGCTCACGTTAGAGACTGTCTTCTCACCTCAATTAACCCACTACACAAACTCCCGCAGAGATCTGCACGCCCAGAGGCGTGTCTCTTTGGTGAGTCTAGATCCTGTCAAGTTGACAACGTTAACCTCCGCAGTGAGGAGCCCAGGAAAGTGCCCCTTCGACCCAGCTAAGATGTCACTGTCATCTCCCTCCAACTTGTTCTGTGCTTCTGAATCGAATCACTAATTCCTCCACATCCACTGAGAGGAGGGTCAGACCACACCTCACCAGAAGGGGTGCCAAAGAATGTGGGTACACTCTCTGAACCACCATAACTCCTCCCCAACCCTGTGCTGGCTGGCTTTCTACTGTTGTGACAAAGTCCCTGAGAACGCCAAATTAACCGTCGGGGTCTGGCACTTTAGGTGGGGGATGTCCTGGAGTCCACTGAGATCTTTCCTGGCCACTGCGTCCCATCTTCTACCACGGTGGAGATGATTTATATTGGCTTACGGGTTGTGAGGTTTCGAGTCCCAGTCAGCTGGCTTTGTTGTGGTGAGGTGGTGAGGTGGAACATCATGGTGGAAGGCTTGGCAGCTAAGAAGCCCTCAGGCTGGGGTGTAGCTTCTTGCTGCTGTGTTTGCCTAGCCTGTAGGAACTGCAGGGTTCAAGCCCTAGCATTGCAAAAATGGAGTGCAATACTTGCCTGGAATCCCAACGCTTGGGTAGGGTTGAAGAAATCAACTCTAGTTCAAGTTTATCTTCTCTACCTGGTAAATTCAAGGCCATCTTAAGCTACACGAGTCGCTCTATCTCTCTCTGTCACACACACACACACACACACACACACACGCACGCACGCACGCACGCACACACGCACACACGCACATGCACACACTTGCACAGAGCAAAAGCATGCCCCCAGTAACCTACTTCTTCCAACAAGGCTCCTAAATGTCCACCACTTCCCAGCCACCAGTGAGAGATGGAGCCTTCAACCATGTCTTTCCAGGATGTTCCAGATCCAAGCTGTACTGGGACCCTCTTGGTATTTGCTGTGTTTGGCTAAGTGGGAGATAATGTAGCCATGATCTTGAAGAGCCTGTCGAGGCCTGGGATGTCCCTCGGCAAACGTCCCCCAGAGGACACAGCTGATCTGCTCAGATGATCAGAGGGCAGAAGCCCACCCTTGCCATTGGACTAGCTCAGGGCTGATGTCCAGAGCTGGGTGGAATAACTGAGCGACAGCGCCCTTAAGATCATTACAATTGGCCGGGCGGTGGTGGCGCACGCCTTTAATCCCAGCACTCGGGAGGCAGAGGCAGGCGGATCTCTGTGAGTTCAAGGCCAGCCTGGGCTACCAAGTGAGTTCCAGGAAAGGCGCAAAGCTACACAGAGAAACCCTGTCTCGAAAAACCAAAAAAAAAAAAAAAAAAAAAAAAAAGATCATTACAATTGTTGCAATACGAAGTGCAGCCGGAAGCTTGCTCCTGAAACAGAGTGGGTGGTAGGTAGTAGGGGGTGTCCCTGTTCCAGTTTCCCTCAGGATGGGCATTGTCAGGATGCTTGCTGGAGGGCATGTTCCTGGGCAGAGCCCAGGTGATGTCTTACCGTCACCGGCGCTGGGAAACGTAGCACCGAGGGAGAAGGTAAGTCACTTAGGAGCCACGCACGGCTGGTAAATGTGTCCTCCAGACTGCCTGGCAGCCAAGCCCTGAACAAACAACTTCTCGGGCTCCTTCCAGCCTTTCGCAGAGTGGAGAAGTCAGAAAGAGCTTAGGAACCAAGAGTTTAGTCTCAGGAAACTCCCGAGGGGAGTTTTCAGTGGGTATGGGGCCCTGCACCCTCCCTTGGGAACAGAAGACTGTAGATGAGACAGATGACGCAGGCAGGCTCAGCTTTCCCTTGAGTGCTGAGATGTGCTGGGGGAGTTGGTGTCATGGGGCTCCCTGGAGCCCCTCTGGGGCTGCCCACGCCCTCAACAGCTTTAGCAGGGGTGGGTGTGTTGGCTAGAGTTGGCATCTCCCCCCCCCCCCCGCACCCACCCAAGATGGCTCTGAACAGAAATAAAACCTGCCACTCACTCCAGAGGGGCTCTCAAGCTCCCTGTGAGTCAGTGCCGCACGTGCAAGCCCAGAATATGTTTGGGGGGGCAGAGAGGAGGGAACCAAACTAGGCTGGGTGCAAACTAGCAGAGGCAAGGATTGTGTGGGAGGAGAAGCCAACAAAAGAAGGGTTTGGCCCTGCCTCCACCATCACCCACTCTGTGGCCATGAAGAGTTCTTTGTGGCCTCAGCTTCTTCATCTGTAAAATGGGACTGTCGTGAAGAAAGGTTAACAATGAAAGGTGGCTGCCAGCTCAGCTCTGGAGACTGTCTATCTGAGCTGAATCCTAGCTCTGGTCACCTGAGCCTGGGCAGGTCACCTGAACTCTGAAGCCTCAGTCCCCTCACTTTTAAAGCAGACAGCTGTGGAGGCTCAATAGACGGACCTACACCAAGCATATAGAATATAGTACATACCCAAGTGCATACACTATAGGTCAGGGAGCCCTGGGGACTGTGGCTGTGGCTCTGTAGCGCTCCGTGGCCTCCATGAGTATGCACCTGCCAGGGTTCCCAGCAACATGGTACTGGAGACATCTGAGAAGAAGAGAAAGACCTTGGCCTTTCTTGAACCCTTGGTGGCAGGCCACTGTTCTCCGTATTTTCACTCCAGGTGTAACAGGTCCCCAGACCTTAGCACAGCTGACTCCATGATAGAAATGCCCTTCGGGCTGTAAAACTCAGCATGTGGACAGCACCGCCAGCCAAAATGAAACAAAGACCTAATCCATCAAAGTCTATAGTTCTGGGAAAGTCTCTAAATGTACTAATCTTGCTTTTAGGCACCTGTAGTTCCACTTCCAGATAACTATTCTTGCTACTTGAAGTGTGTCATCCCAGGATGTGGCTTTTGTGCTTAAAAGCTCACCCTGAGAAAGGCTCAGGACTGCACTGGGGTCCCAAACACCCAGCGTAATCGCCAGCCTGCTAATGAAGACTTTCTGGGGGCTTGAACCCATGTCCGAGCAGTCTTCTCTGGCAGATACTGCCTAACACAAACCCTCCTTCTATCGCCTCCTCCCTTTCTCCCCCGCCTCATGTCCTTCCACCCCCCTTCTCCCCTACAAGGAAGGTCTCTTGTCTCGTTCCTTTGGGAGACTCGCTAGTTGGACAGACTTGAACTGAGGTCTTCCTTAATGATAAAACCCTATAGAGTTCCCAGGAAGGCAGCGTGGTGCTGTAGGCTTGGGAAGCAGGACAAAGAGACCACACCCAGACTTCAGACTTTAGGAGCACAGGGCTCCCCTCACTGGAAAAGCGGATGTAGCCTTAGGCCCAGCCATAAATCAGCTCTGTGATTTCAGGGTGCTGCTTCCCAGTGCTAGTTGTTCCTCAGAGTCATCAGGGAGTTCAAAAGGCACCCACACCTGGGATCTACCTGAGTTCACCTGGGATGTGGGAGGCACCAAGAACTGTCCTTGCTCCTCATGATGCTCACTTACTTCCTACAGGGTCCAAGAGCCAGAGTTCTGGAATCACAAAATTTGTTTGGTTTTGTTTGAGACAGGCTCTCACTTAGCCAGGTTAGCCTTGAACTTGCTATGTAGCCAAAAAAAAAAAAAAAAAAAAAAAAAGACAGTGAATTCCTGATCCTCTTGTCGGGGGATATTTGATCACACTATGAACCCTGAGTTTGTATTAGCATTAATTAAATAAAATTAACCTTGGGTCAGGAGGCTGAGTTAGCAACTAGTGCTGTGGAATAATCCTCTTGTACACTGTAAAGATTTGTCATGCGAATTGGTTTAATAACACTGATTGGCCAGTAGCAGGCAGGAAGTATAGGTGTGTGTGGGGGGGACCAGATTAGGAGAATTCTGGGAAGAGGAAGTAGTAGGCAGAGTAGGAATCACCAGTCAGACACAGAGGAAGCAAGATGAGAATGTTGTACTGAGAAAAGATACCAAGTAACGTGGCTAAACATAGCTAAGAATTATGGGCTAATTTAAGTGTAAGAGCTAGTTACTAATAAGCCTGAGCTACCGGCCAAGCTTTTATAAGTAATATTAAGCCTCTGAGTCAATTATTTGGGAAGTGGCTGCTGGGTATTTGGGAGTATTTAGTGGGACAGAAACGTCCACTTACAAACTAGTTGACAGAAAGTACTTATGGAGCATCAGAGACCATCTGGAGAGATAGAGAGATGCACCAGAAGTAGTAGGGAGGGGTTTTGAGTGGCATTACTTTTTTCTGTTTTGGTGGAGCTGAAGGACGGGCTTCTGGGGAGACACCATCAAGGAGAGAAGGTGAGCTAGGTGCAACTCAACCTCTCTGAGCTGGCAGGTTTTCACCCCAGCCTTTGAGTCTCGAGTTTTATTTATAAATAGAACAAGAGAGATTTAATTAAAGCTACCTTTAGTGGCAGCGGCAGAGCCAGTGCCTGTAGGAAAAGAATTCCCACCAGGTTGTGGCTCCAGCGGCCAGACTGCTGGTAGCTGTGCGATTGCTGGCTGAAATAGTGGCAGATTAAGGCACAGCCACTGTGCTGAAGATAAAACAACATCCTCTTGTCTCAGGCTCCCAAGTGCTGAGTACAGGAGTGTGCCAACACAGACGACTTCAGCCATGGTTCTTAGCCCTCAGTGTGCTCAAGAAGCATCAACAGGGCTTGTTGTTTTCAGGGCCCACCTGGCTCTTCTCATTCAGCAGGTCTGTGGACTGGCCAAAGGTTGCACTTCTTTTTTTTTTTTTTAGAAAGATTTGTTTTTATTTCTAATTATGGGTATATGTGATGTGTTTGTACAGTGGTGCTCACAGAGACCAGAAGCCAGTGCTGATCGCCTGGAACTGGAGTTGCAAGGAGTTGTGAGCTGCTAGACGTGAATGTGGAAACCAAAGAGTCCTCTGCAAGAGCAGTACACTTTCTTAACCACTGCACCATCTCTTCAGCCCCGAAAGGCTGCATTTCTAACAAATTTCCAAATGCTACTGATGCAGCCACTTGCCTGGAACAGCAATGTGAAAAAACGCGATTACAGGAGGGCCATCGGCTTAACTGGGGCTGGTCTCTGGGTCAAATCCAGCCTGCTCTTGTAAATAATTGAAAGTCAGCCACTCCACCTGCAAATTGGCTAAGGCTGTCATCAGGATGACAGGAGTTAACAAACACAGACCATGTGCCTTGCGTAGCCTCAAGTGCTTACTGCCTGGCTTTCTTCAGAAAAATCCATGACTCCGGTTCTAAGGGACCTGGAAGGCAGCAAGAGCAAGATCCTGCGTTCCTGATTGACTGCCTGAAATCATGCTTTCCTATTGTCCTGGGATGTCCTATGAAGCAGAGTACCCATCAGCATTGTTTAAACCACTGCACTTGGGGTCCTCTGCTTCTGCTATACTCTAAATCATGGCTCTAGTACAACCTGGCTGTCCTTATGGCCTCTCGAGCCTCAGTTTCCCTGTCTATAAAATATGCTAAGTATCAATCTGGCTAGTTACTGGAAGAATAAAATACACTATGAAGCCCTGAGTCATCAGATCATGGGTCCCTCACCACCACAGTTGAGGGGTGCTGTGTGAACTTGTTCCTGGGGAGATGTGTACAAATGATTGCCTCTCCCTCCAGATAGGGCACCAAGGACAGGTCCAAGTTAAAATTCTACTCAAGTCTAGCGGGTGAACCAAAGAGTTCATTAGACTTGCCTCCAGGAGCATGGGTAACCCCCAAAGCAGGCACATCACCAGCAAGTCACACCCCAACATGAATGATGACTTCCCCACAGCTACATCGACAAGTCTCTCCAATAACCTCTCACACTCTATACATTCTAGCAGCTTCTGACATCACAAGTGTACTGGGGCAAGATTGTCTTCAGCTATCAGGGAGTGGCAGGAGAATAGGCTGAAAAAAACTCAAGTGAGACTCTGATGACTCTCTCTACTCACTAACTCTACCAAGGAGCACCAGGAGCCCTGATCTTGAGGATCTCTTGCGAGTACTCATGGCTGCTCTGATGTATATGGTAATAGTTCTTATGCTAGGGGCAGGCAGTATTCCCCAACAAGGAAGAGAGTCGTTCTCTGCCCCCCACCAAGAAGTCTCAGTTGGCTCAGGAAAGCAGGTCACAGTCTGGCACACAGCCAAAAGGGTTGCTGAACGCATGCACGTACGAGGTGTGTGTTTTCTCTTGAACTTAAGCACACTCCACCGCCTCCCCCACTCCTGAAACAAATGAGCACGGCTTTCTTTGACTTGGGGGTTGCCACCAGCTGTTCACTTACAGAAGTGTCCTCCTCAGCTCCAACAAGCCAGTCTCGGAACGGATTTAAAATAACAGTCTCTCCAGGTGGGGAACCCTCTGGCTAGGCTAGAGAGTGTGGAAAGCAGCTTAAGTGGCCGCCCACAGCCAGGAGGGTGCTACATGAGAGCCCGGCATGCCAAGGCCAGTAATTACACAGTTTCTGTTTGACTCCACTTACTGCCAGCTGTGGAGTGGGGCTGCCTCTCCCTCCTACTGGTGGAGAGAGGGTTGCTTGGTCAAAAGCGCATCTTGATCATCTGCTGCGTGTCAAATACTGTGCAAAGGAGCCAGGGCTGGAGAGAATGAATAAGACTCAGACCCAGAAATACCATCACCACCTGTGCCTTGCAGGACTCAGGCTGGAAAGAAGCCAAGAGCCAAGGTCTGTGGGCTCAGAGGTAAACCAGTGTGATGTTGCACATCTGTAACCTCGGCCTTGGGAATAGAGGAGGGAGGATTTCAAGGTCAAGGCCAGCCTAGACTATCTAATGAGACCCTATCAAAAACAAATGGCCAGCTGCCGTGGTCCATGCCTGTAGCCTCAGCACTTTGGAGCGGCAGACAGAATCAGGAGCTCAAGGTTATCCTTAGACACATAGCAAGTTTGAAGCTAGCCTGTGCTATATAAATCACTGTCTCCAAAAACCAAAACCAGGGGCTGAGGAGATAGCTATCAATAATGTGTTCACCATGTAATCATGAAGACTTGAGTTTGATACTTTGAACCCACGTAGAAAGCTAGGTGTTTGCACACACACTTGTAACCCCAGCATTGGGAGGCGGAGACAGGTGCACCCCTGAGGTTCATTGGCCAGACTATCCAGCCTGCTCAGTGAGCCTCAGGTCCCAGTGAGAGCTTTTGTCTCAAAAATCTCCTGAGCTGTAAGGAGCTGTGCAGATAGCTCCTGAGGAACAATATCCTAGGCTAGCCTCTGGATCTCTTTATGTACTTGCTTAGACAAGCACCTGCAAGTACATACGTGTACCTGGGTAGTGTGCATACACACACACACACACACACACACACACACACACACAAACCCACACAAACCAAAATACCAAAATAATAACAAAATTTTAATATAAAGGCTTAGGGGTACCAGGGACTCTCTGAGCCCAGAATCTTTGTTCTCAAAGTCAGGCATGTCCCAGCCTGTTCAGCTTTTTATCATTCTGAACTTGAACTTTGTGAAACGGACAAAGCACACACGTGGAGGTCAGAGGACAACTTTGTGGAGTTGGTTCTCTCACTTTTGCAGGTGCTCTAAGGATTGAATTCAGGTCACAGGCTCACACTTTTACCCACTGAGCTATCTCAATGACCCTCAATTATCTTTACTGGCCAGCAAGTATATGATACCCACTGTGTGTAGAATGCTCCTCTCAGGGCTGACTTAACCATTGCACACTTATGGGGCAGATACAATGATTGTCTGCATGTCAGGTGAGGAAACTAAGACCCAGCTTTTCTCTTCTTGAGGGTACTTCCCTGGTGCCTTCCAGATCTGTCTCCATACTTTGCACTGAAGTATAATGAACATCCATGAGCTAGTAAGAAGCCTGCAGTCCGATGGGACTAAGAGGTTATCCCTGCATGTCCCCTGGCTGAATTAGTATTTATTTTTTGCTTTGTTTTTGTTTTGAGACATCGTCACCTTAAACTGATTTGAACCTCCAATCCCCATCTTTCATCATCCAGCTCCTGAGTGCTGGGGTTATGGCCACCACCATCATCCCAGGTTTATGAGGTGCTGGAAATCAAACCCAGGACCTGTTATATGCTTTGTTCTCTATCCAGGGTGTTTGCGGCGATGGTTCCACCCACACAGCAGCCCTGCCTGTCCTCCCTGTTTTCACTGGGTGAGCTTGGGAGGGGACTAATCTGAATCTGTGTATAGGGAGAGCAACTTCTTGATTGCAGTAGATCTTCCTCTGGGCAAAATTTCAAATGTCTGACCCTTCCTGTAGCCTCATCCATCCCTGCCATCTTCAGCTGCCCAGGAGTGTTCCTGTTTAACCTGGTTTCTTAGCCTCAGTCCTGTGGGCTCCATACCTGGGTAGGAAGCTGTCAGAAGAGCAGGGGGAAGCTGATGACTCAGAAGCCCTCTGGAGCCTTTGGATGTCCCCAGGCATCAGCCATCTAAGAGCCATCTAAAACCACCCTAAGCAGAGATAGCATGCTGGGCAGGCAGGCAGAACCTATGGAGGGGCAGTTTGAAGACACAGCCCCAAGAACCTTCTCTGAGCCTGGTCCAGTGAAGAGTTGAGAAGGAAGATGAATAGGTGAGAGAGCCCCTAAACAGCAGCAGCAGCAGCAGCAGCAGCAGCAGCAGCAGCAGCAGCAGCAG
>CABHPH010000305.1:0-21226 GCA_902168325.1 Peromyscus nudipes | reverse complement strand
AGCAGCAGCAGCAGCAGCAGCAGCAGCAGCAGCAGCAGCAGCAGCAGTAGAGGCAGCTGCAGCAGCAACAGCTAGCTTTTCCCACCAGCAGGGACATGTTTAATGATACTCCTACTGTCACAAAGACATGCACTGTTTGCATCCTTTTTCATGGCCTGACTAGAAGACAGACACATATCCAACATTAGTGCCCAGGACTCAGAGCCTGACATTTGCAGAGGATGCCAGGAAGACTCAGGCTGCAAAGTAAATGAAACTCCTTGACAGGCCGAGAGGAAGGTGAACATAAATCCAGGCAAAAGAAAGAAGTTTGTTCATTCATGTGTTCATCCATTCAAGAAGTATTTCTTGTGGAGCTAGGGATGCAGCTTAGTTGGTAGAGTGTTTGCCTGGCATGCATAAAGCCCTGGGTTTGATTCCCAGCATCGTGTTGTTGTAGAATATCAAAGATATGTTACATTTGTTGATGCTGTGGAACATTTGTTTACTGATGCAAAGATGTGCTGCATTCTTTTATGTTGCATTTGTTTAACTCTGTGAAGCTGTGCTACTTTGCCTGTCTTAAACACCTGATTGGTCTAGTAAAGAGCTGAACATCTAATAGCTAAGCAGGAGAAAGAATAAGTGGGGCTGTCAGGCAGAGAGGATACATAGGAGGAGAAAGCAAGAGGAGAGAGGACACCAGGGGCCAGCCACCCAATTGACAGCAAGCCACTGAGTAAGAAATAAAGATATATATATATATATATACTAGAGAAAGATAAAAGCCCAGAGGCAAAAGGTAGATGGGATAATTTAAGTTAAGAAAAGCTGGCTAGAAACAAGCCAAGCTAAGGCCGGGCATTCCTAAGAAAGAATAAGACTTCATGTGATTTATTTGGGAGCTGGGTGACAGACCCCCCCAAAAAAGTTAAGAGTAAAAGACTAAAAAACAACCAACTACACTGTATGAACTGGGTATGGTATGTGCACATCTGTAATCCCAGCACTCAGGAGATGGAAGCAAGAGGACCAGAAGTTCAGGGTTGTAAACAGAAGTTTCTGTCCACCAGCAACTACCAATACCTAGCAGCCACTTCCCAAATTACCACACAGAGGCTTATAGTAATTATAAATGCTCGGCTGGTAGCTCAGGCTTTTTACTGACTAGCTCTTACACTTAAATTAACCCATAATTCTTATCTATGTTTAGCCATGTGGCTTGGTATCTGTTCTCAGTACGACATTCTCATCTTGCTTCCTCTGTGTTTGGCTGGTGACTCCAACCCTGCCTTTCTTCTTTTTCCCCTCCTTAGTTTGGTTTTTCTACCTTATCTTGCCTGGCTATTGGCCAAACAGCTTGTTTATTAAACCAATCACAGTGACAAATCTTCAGTGTGCAGAGGATCATCCCACAGCACAGGGTCACTCTCTTATACAGAGTGGGTTTGAGGCCAGACTGTCTTACATACGAAAAAGGAGTGTTTCTTGATCTTGGCCTGGCACATTTCTTAGGGACAAAAAGATGAGCAGAAGGTGACCTTTCTCCTGAGAGAGGTGGGTGGAGGGTGAGGCAAGCAGAGTAGCTAGGATGTAAAGCAAGGAGGCAGTCACTGTCGGATGGCAGCCCTGCCCTCTGATGGTATGACTGAGAGAGCAGCATCTCTCTGCAGTCTAAGGTTTCCCCTTCAGCACCTTGCTTGCTTCCTTCCCTGTTCCTGAGGAATCAGAGACTATGATGGACAGATGCCTAAAGGTGAGAAGCTGTGACCTCCTTAGCATAGCATTCAAGGCCTTCACTATTTAACTCCATCTACCATCTGAGAACAGTGCTTTAAAAAAAGATTTACTTGCCAGGCGGCAGTGACACACCCTTTAATCTCAGCACTCAGGAGGCAGAGTCAGGTGGATCTCTGTGAGTTCGAGGCCAGCCTGGTCTACAGAGCGAGTTCCAGGACAGCCAGAGCTACACAGAGAAACCCTGTCTCAAAAAACAAAACAACAAAAAACACAGTTTTTTTTATGTGTATGTATGTGTGTATGTGTATGTGTGTGTACATACATGTGCAGGGGGCCTGAAGATCCCCCAGAGCTGGAGTTACAGGCAGTTGTGAGCTGCCTGACATAGGAGCTGGGAACTGAACTCTGGTGTTCTTCAAGAACAGCAAGCACTCTTAAGCACTCAGTCATCTCTCCAGCCTCATTAAAGATACCGCTTGCCCTTTCGCCTCCAGCTCCTGCCAGGACAAACCACACTTATTCTGGATGCAGTACACATATCTTCACACCAGTGCCCCCACCTGCACTATCCACTCCTGGAGTTCACCTGCTGGGCCAACTCTTATCTCCACCCTACTACTCAACGGAGTTCCTTCTGTCTCTACACCTTCAACCCCAGAAGTAGAGCTGGTAAGTTCAGTGCCTAGGACAATGGCAATAAAGGTGTCCTCAGAACACCCTAGGGTGCCCGATGTGTCTGTAAGGGAAGTATTATAAAGCAGGGCTCCTGGGAGCATTCTGTCTTACAATCACTCTTCCTACAAGGCATTGGAGGGCATGTCTTTTCATCTCATCAATAACCTTTGTCACTACACCATCAGAAATCATTTTACTCAAATGTCACACCCTCTATTGGTGCCTGGTCTAGGGCACATCCAACTGTGATTGACAGATTTCCCTCTGTGAACTCTGAAAGCCATTGTGTGCCACCATTAGCACAGCGCTTGGAGCTCTGCTCTGCATTTACCTCCTCAGGCAGCTAGCTTCCACAGAGCAGTCAGCCCCGCTCATTTCCAGCTATCAGGAGCCACGGTAGAGTCAGTGTGGCTGGTGAGCTGAGGGGATGAGCAGAGGAGGGTCAGACAAAATACCACAAGGGAGGCTGTTGCTAACATGCCTTCCCAGTGGGGAGTTATAAGCAATGTTTACCCCTTTTTCCTAAGGTCCCAACAACAAACCAAGGCATTATTCCACCACAGTTCACTCTGGGCAACCTATAAGTTTATTGGGCTTCCTTGCAGAGCTTAAGTGAGGGGTTAGTTACAGGGGTGTGGGTGGGTATTCCTCCCCAGTAGGCCACATCTGGAAAAGATGAGGGCTTTCCTACCACATAGATGGATG
This sequence comes from Peromyscus nudipes, assembly GCA_902168325.1. Classification (NCBI taxonomy): domain Eukaryota; kingdom Metazoa; phylum Chordata; class Mammalia; order Rodentia; family Cricetidae; genus Peromyscus; species Peromyscus nudipes. The sequence continues at coordinate 18,127 of CABHPH010000305.1, read as the reverse complement.
CCCCCATCCAGTACTCCATGGTCTATACATTTTAGCTCAGTCCCAAGGTCACATACAGTTAAGGCAGAGTTGCATACAATTGTTTAGCATATTAGTTGATGTGTTACATTTGTTTATGCTGTGGAACATTTGTTTAATGATGCAATGGTGTGGTGTATTCTTTTATGTTGCATTTGTTTAACTCTGTGAAGCTGTGTTACTTTGCCTGTCTAAAACACCTGATTGGTCTAATAAAGAGCTGAATAGCCAATAGCTAGGAAGGAGAAAGGATAGGCAGGGCTGGCAGGCAGAGAGAATAAAGAGGAGGAGAAATCTGGGAAAAGAAGATGGAGGAGCAAGAAAAGGAGAAGGAGAGGGAGACATCAGGGCCTGCCACCCAGCTACACCCATGGTGTAAGAAGTAAAGAAAGGTATATAGACTAGAGAAAGACAAAAGCCCAGAGGCAAAAGATAGACAGGTTAATTTAAGAAAAGCTGGCTAGAAACAAGCCAAGCTAAGGCCAGGCATTCATAAGAGAGAATAAGTCTCTGTTTATTTGGGAGCTTGGTGGTGGGGCCCCCAAAGAGAAAAGAGTAAAAAACAAAAACAAACAAACAAAAAAACATCTACATACAGTAGATGGTAGGGAACTGTTGGATCCTCAGATAGGGTCTCACAACCCTCTCCTTCATCCAGGGCTGTAAACACTCAACAAGCCCAGCTGGGATGATCTTTTGCAAGCCAGCATAGCTGAATGTCCCAAGATGGCAGTTGCTCATCTCAGAGGATAAATCCTCACAACAAAGACAGATGCCAGGCTAGGCAGAGAGGGACATGGAGAGGAGGTTGGGAGGCCACAGGCTGTCAACCTGTGAGTCAGCCAGAGAAGGATAGAAGAAGGAAGATGGGCCTCTAGGTGGGCCCTCTGATTCAGAGCAAAGCCAAGTGGCTCTGGGAGGCAGAAAGGGTGAGCAGACCTGTCTGTCACCATGAAGCAGACTGCCTGTCTGCTCAGAAGAAGACCTCCTTCCTCAGTGCATGCCACCAGATGCCTTGCCTGGGAGAAACAGCAGGGAAATTATAGCCCCTGTTCTACAGAACTAAAAACAGCCCATGGATACCACACACTCTGCATCCAGATGGCTCTGTGGCCTCTCCACCCCAAGGAGGCCGAGGAGTTGGGGGTACCAGTCTGGGGAGAGGACCCTTGGAGGAGGAGGCCAACCCACAGTGATGGGAGGCTGGGTTTGCTGCCGAGGAAGAAGATCACACAGTGACCTTCTGTATTCTCCTGTTTCCACCAGACCAGGGTACCCAAGGAAAGGCAGGATGGGTTTTTATCTGCCCCTTTTATCTCAATGGGGTGCATCAAGCAGGCCTGGTCAGGTGAGGGCATGTAAACATTAGATGAGCATAAACCCTTCTGCAGGAGTACCCCTTGGGTAAGCTCCCTCTACCCGGAAAAGGGAAGCAGGCGTGAAAAGCATGGCTTAAGGATCCTGAGTGAGGTCAGCTTCAGGAAGACCCCATGGCTTTTAGGGTCTGGAAGCTCAGCTGCCTCTCATATCAGGATCCTTAAAGCAGTTAGGACCACCTAGGGGACAGGGACTATGCCAAATTAACTGCACCCAGTCTCCTTCTAAGACCTTGGTTTGTCTCTCCTCCCCACCCCTCTCCTTGGTCAAGGGCAAGTTACCTGGGACTATCTGGGAGAAAGACAGCTGAGGATCAGAGGCCGTAGGTCCAGCCTTGGTGGAGGGAAGGGGAAGGGTCTTTAGGGATAGGCCACTGCCACCAATGCAGATGGGAAGGTGTGATGGTGATGGACATGGCCCGTCCACATCAGAAGGTCTCCAAAACATTCACACGGTCCGGCTTGGCCAGCCTGCCTGCTTGGTTTCTACCACTCCCCAGCCTTCCTGCTCTACTCTTCCCTATTCCCGTGCATATTAAAGTTCCTCTTTTGGGAGCAGGGAAATTACTCAGCCAGTTACACGCTTACTGCCAAGCATGGCGTAAGGACCTAAGTTCAGATCCCCTGTGCTCACGTAACAGCTGGGCAGTCACATGCATGCATCTGTAACCCCAGAGCTAGGGATGCAGAGACAGATGGATCCCTGAAGCTCACTGGCCAGCCAGTCTAGCAGAATCAATGAGCTCCAGGTTCAGAAAGAGACCCTGTTTGAAACAATAAGGTGCAAGGAGATTGAAGAAGACACCCAGTGCCAGTCTCTGGTGCTCAAGCATGTGCACCTGCACTCACACATACACATGTCACAAATATGTACAGACCATTTTACACACACACACACACACACACACATGGGCACACGGGCACACGGGCACATGTGCCACCCCCTCTCTTTTCAGCTGGTTTGACTGTGTCTATGAAGGGCCACTGAGGAGGACATGCACTTTGGAGGCTACCAGCATAAAGGGCCTGCACTTCTGCGGAGGCTGTTTCCCAAGCCAGTGGGATGCCATGAGCCCTCAGTGGGATGGCAGCTCCGGAGCTGAGAGAGGACCACGAAGTTCCAGGGGCAGAGCCTGGACGAGGACTGGGCTGGTGACATGTGGGTGGGTCTCATCACACTCCCAGCCTTTCCTCCACCATCCCTGCGTGCCTGGTATCTCCTGCACCTTGCAGTTTGGCTCTCCGCCTCTTACTTCACTAAACATATCACACAGAAGGCTGTTGGAAAGCACAGAAGTGGATCTGATACCCAAATGAAATAAAAATACCGGCTTATAATAGCTGCTGTTTATTAGCCCTGGTTCTGTGCCAGGAGCGACACCACACATCACACACACACACACACACACACACACACACACACACACACACGCTCTTCTAATCCCTACAACACTCTTACAAGGTAGGCACTCTTGTGATCCTCTTCTACAATCAGGCAAAGCCTCAGACGGCTTCAGTAACTTGTCTCAAGTGGCACAGCTCTGAATGGAGCTCTTTTCTGACTCCCACATCTGCAACTATCCGTTTGCTGCCTCTGAGAGTGGGCAGGACCCAGCTCAAAGCTCTGGTCTCTGTGCCTGTGTTGTGCATACCTTGCCTGTGGCTGCCTTCGGATCGCTAGTGGCTGTGTGCGGACCCTGCACCCCTCTCTGCAGATAGGAGCCCTAAGGACAACCAGAAAGGCTGACTCTGTCGTCGTGAAACATGAGCCTGGACTGATGAGGGAGTGTGTATTCCACAGGGACCACACTGAAGCTTCCTCATCGTGAGGCATTTATTTGTTTGTTTGTTTGTTTGTTTGTTTTGTTTTTTGAGACAGGGTTTCTCTGTGTTGTCCTGGCTGTCCTGGAACTCGCTCTGTAGACCAGGCTGGCTTTGAACTCACAGAGATCCACCTGCCTCTGCCTCCTGAGTGCTAAGATGAGAGGCGCACACCACCACTGCCCGGCTCATAGTAAGTTTTGGTTTTTTAAAATTATTTTTACTTTCTTTAGTGTGTGTGTATGAGTGGGAGGGATGTGTGTGTGTGTGTGTGACACACATACAAGTACAGGTTACAGGACAACGTGTAGGAGTTGGTTCCTTCTACCTGTGGTTCCTGAGACTTGAACTTAGATCATCAGGTTTTGCAGTCAGCATCTTCACACTCTAAGTCATGTGGCTGACTTGCATACTGAATTTTAAACTGATATACACATATCTATGTAAACATAAAAACCCGCATGCAGTCATACATAGATACCTGCACTCATATTGCTTGGTTGGGCTCTTTTTTTTTTTTTTTTTTTTTCAGAGCTGAGGACTGAACCCAGGGCCTTGCACTTGCTAGGCAAGTGCTCTTCCACTGAGCTAAATCCCCAGCCCCTTTGGTTGGGCTCTTAACATTGCTTCTATGGCCTCTGTGCGTTCCCAGGGTACCCAGGGAGGGGTATCTGTGGTGGAGCCTCTGTTGTTTTCTCTATCAGCCCTGAGGGATGGACCCATTATGAGCCACCTGCTAGTGAAGGCCAGGGCCAGGACTAGAAGTAGACATTGTCCTTCATCTCTCACCCTTGTGAGGGGATGGGGATTACAAGGAAGCCTGAGCCTTTTGTCCACTGCCTGCTTCTCATTATCCTCAGTGTGGAGAGAAGACTAACTGCTGTTCTTTCCTGGTCCTGATCACTGATGATCTTGAAAAACAGGACAGGTCCGGCCATGGCTCCCCCTCCAAGCCCTGTTCCACTCACTGAGCTGCAGGCTGAAGTTCCTGCTTTGTTGTGGGTCTCCCACGGTTCTAGGCTGGCACTCTGGGCAAGACTGGTCTGAGATTATCTGTCTGTCTGTCTAGCCGCTCACCCACCCAGCCATGCATCTATCCACTCAATCACCCGTCCATTCACCTACCCATCCACCCATCTATCCATTCTTCCATCTATCCACTCACCCACCTACCCATCCACTCATCCATCCATCCTTCCTGACCTGACCTCCAGGTCAGACCCCTCCCTGGGCAACTGAACCAATGAGTGAGGAGAGACATAAAAGTACTGCCATCTTGCCTGGACCCTGGACACATGCTGTGACAAGAGGGGATTGCTCCCGGGCTTCAGACCCTCTTCAGACCCTCTTGGTTTGACTTTCCCCTCCACCCCGATCCTGTTCTACCTGCTTCCCTTCACACCCATCAACCCCAAATGCACAGTCTCCTCTCCTGCTTCCACGGACTAGCCCATGGTGCGTTCTGTGACTTTGAACTGATGCTCCCAGGTGGAGACAGGACTTAAATGTATCTGGTTTTGAAGCTCTTCCAGCTCTGTAATCAGGGGCTTTGGCCAAGTTTACAAAGCTAAGCACCACAGCGGAGGGAGTTGTAACTGGCATCTTGTAGGGGCATCTTTGTTTTCAGCCAGGTCTCCTGGGCATGCCCTTTACACGGGCTGGGGCCTGGCTCCTCTGCTCCCTCTTCCTTTCGGATATTTGCAGTGCCTCTGGAGTGGCCGCAGCCACACAATTTACGGTGCATGGGTGGAGCTGTTCCCACTCCAGAACGTATTCTAGCCCGACACCCCCATCAGGGCCTCAGAAGTGATTTACCGTCTGGCCTCTCCCACTTTATAAATCTAGAAGCCTGGGCATCACATTTCCCAGAGTAAGAATGTGTGCACCCGAGCCTCATAAATGCAATCCCCCACCCCACCCGACCCAGTCCCTCAGAGAAACGGCTCTCCCAAGCCTGCCTGCTTTCTTCTCTTCTACCCTCCTGGTTCACATTAGAACAGGCAAAGGGCCTCTCTTCTGACCGGATGATGTGCAGACTACGTTTGCCCATCATGCTCCCTGGCTGACTTCAGGAAGTGGAAGGAAATTTGATAGACAGAATATACCCTGGTGTGTGGCTCAAGCTCCACTGCCATTCCCCACCCTCCATGAGCCTGGACTGCACTAACCTTCCCCATGGGACTGTCAGAGGACAGTGAAATAGATCCTGCTCCTGTAGACTGCTGCTTCTATCAGAAATGTGTGTGCGCGCGCGCACACACACACACACACACACCACAACACACAATACACACACACACACATGACACAACACATCACACATACACAATACACACACACCACACACACACACCACATACACACATATTACACACACCACACACACACCACACATACCACAACACATACCACACATCACACCACACATACACAACACACACACATACTATACACACACAACACACATACACAAACACACCACACACACAGACCACACACACCACACACCACACTCACACCACACACACACACACACACACACACACATAGCTGGAGATGTAGCTTGATTGGTAGAATGATTGCCTTACATATATGAAGTCCTGGTTCCATTCTTGGTACAGGGAGGGGAGGAGAGGGAGGGACAGAGGAAGGAAGTTGAGGCTCTAGAGCCAAGCAAGAGCTGAGATGCTGGCATTTCATCAAAACCAGAGGCCAAGAGATGGCAAGAATCCCCAAAAGTCTAGAGCTTGGGGAAAGGACGACAGCAGGGTTGCTGGGCTCCCGAGCTAAAGCCAGTGTCTGAGGCTTGCATCTTGTACAGAGCACCACAAAAGACTCTGAGTCCTGAGGAAAGGCCCTCCACCCTCAGCCGAGGCAGCCTGCAGCGTTCCTTCAAAGTGGTTCTCTCACGCCTGGCCTTGCAGAGGCATTTACAAAGTAATCCCTTGCCACACTCGGATTCTGTCAGCCACTTAACACTCTGAATAAAAGATCAGACTCTCACCAAGAGAAACTCCAAGCAAAAAGGGGATAAAATTGATCCAAGGCTAAAGCAGGGTCTTGATTCTTGTGACGCTGCTGGCCCTGGCAAAGGCTGACTAAGAAGGAAGTTCCCATTCTGAATACAGCAGGCCAGCTGCCTGAGGACTGAGAACAGAGGGAGGAAGGAACCACTGTCTTCATGATCCTCACCCCACCCGGCCTACCAAGGCCTGGAGTTGCTGTGTTGCTATTTTCCTATACAAATATGGACAGGAAGGAAGATAGCGGGTACCTAGGACAAGACAGAAGAGCTGCTTGACGACCATGGTTCGAATGGTCCCTTGGCCAGCAGCAGCAGAACCTGGGCAGCTGTTGGATGCAGATTCTTGGGTCCCCCTAGAAACCTGCCTAATCAGAAGCTCCGGGGGATCCCAGTGACCTGTGGTGCCCAGGAGACCCCATGCATACTCAGTTTGAGTGTCGAGGTCATAGCAGCCTATCCTTGAGCTACTGCCCCAGTTCCAGGGCTGAGGAGGCTAGGGAGATAAACACCACTGGCCATCAGGCTTCCTTCCTACTAGTTGCTGGGGCAACGACAGAGGCTCAAGATGGCAGGGGCAAACAGCAATGTGGCTCCAGTGGGTGGAGCACAGGAGTCTCACCGGAAAAGATCAGGGAGAAAGTAAAGGGTCAGGGCTGTACAAGCCCACCCTAGGGCCTGGGCCATTGGCCAACAGTCAAGAGATGGGCCAGGGAGACAGGCTCAAGTGGCCCTGGATCTGGAGGACTGTAGGGTCTGGCAAGGGTTGCAACTAAGCTGGTCTCAAAGCAAATGGCAGCTTCAGTGCCCCAAAGCTGGCCATAGTGTGTATTTTACTCACACAGGGCTGGGCAGAGGTTAGTCCTGGTTATTCTCACAGATCTCTTCACACAGGTCTTCAAGAAGGCTTCACTCTGAAAGCAAGATCCAGGACAGGCACCAAAACTATACAGAGAAACCCTGTCTCGAAAAACCAAAATCCAAAAACAATAAAACAAAAAGAGGAAGAAGAAGAAGAAGAAGAAGAAGAAGAAGAAGAAGAAGAAGAAGAAGGCAGCTTCGCTCTGGAGAGGCTTAACCTGCTGATCTTAGCCTCTTGACCCGAAGGGGCACCAGGTGGCCTTGGTGACAGAAGGAAATAGCTTCAAAGGAGAGTAATATAGTTTGGGGGTGTGTGTGCATGTACCCAGCTTATTGTCTGTGGCCCTTCCCTGGAAGATTCTACAGCCAAGATCATGTGGGTAGCCAGTGCAGGATAACCCAGGCCTCCCTTCTGGTTGGGTTCACAGAGCAGTCATGGATGTGCTCAGGGTACTTTTCTAAGATTTAGAAAAGCAAGTCCCTCCCAGTTTGGAGATAGAGCTCAGTTAGTAGAGTGCTTGCCTAGCATACACAAGGCCCTGGGTTCAATCCCCAACAAGGCCTAAAACTAGGTATACAAGTGGATGTTTGTAATCCCAATATTCAGGGGGCCATAGTGAGGCTACACGAGACCCTCCCTGTCATTAAAAATAACAAAAAGCTATTCTCTCCCATTTACGGCTCTTAGTTTTTATTTATCATACAATGAGGAGCTGAACTAGGAGAAGTGGGGAGTCCTATCTGGCTCTTACCCTTCAGGACACTTCAAAGAGGTCAAGCCAGATATTGTAGCATGTGCCTATAATCCCAGCACTGAGAAATAGAGATAAGAGGACCAGGAGTTCAGGGTCAGCCTCATCCACATAATGAGTTCAAGGCCAGCCTGGGCTATATGAGATCCTGTTTCAAAGAAAAAAAATATCAACCAACCAACCAAGATGGGTCATGGCTTATGACTGGTAAGGGAAGATGCTTGAGTGAGAAATTTGGAGGGAAAGGATTGGAAATGAAGACAGTACCAGGTAGGTCCATGGAGTGTTGACCATCCGAACTCACCTCCATCTGCACAATCCAAAGATCTGTCTAGTAGGTTATCCCATAAACACTGTGTGGGCCTCTATACCTAATAAGCTCTCATTCATGTGTAGTAATGATTATTATTGTGATTGGCAGCTCTGATTTATGAGCTCTCTCCTGACCTAATTGTCAGTACCCACAAATCTTCAAACTGCTGCATCATCAGGCCAAGGACTGCTGAGTCATGGAATCCTAATGCTGAGGAACTGACAAGATCGAGTAGCTCCTAGCAGAGTCACTGAGTCAGCATCAGCTGTCAAACCCAGGCTACATCTCTGTGCTGCCCTGGGTGCTTCCAGTGCCCGACCCCACTTTAAGGACCAATCTCTAGGTGTACTGAATGGATGCGACCTCAGCTGATTTGACAATTGGATGAAGAATTGCTGTGATATCATCCGGATAGGTATCCGAGGGTCTCAGACATCACAGCCTGCATTGCATCCTGGTGCTTGACCCTAAGAAACATGTCACCTGACTCCCCTGTCCAGTGGCCATCCAACTTCCAGAAGGAACTAAGTTCATTCTTCTCTCTCCCAGCGGCCTAGACCTGTTTCATCTTTTTAGACAGAGTCTCATATAGTCCAGGTTGGCCTTGAAGTTGCTATGCCGTCAAGAACGCCTTTTAACTCCTGACCCTCTTGCCACCACCTCCCCAGGCCTGTTTTGTTTGTTTGTTTGTTTGTTTGTTTGTTTCTATTCTTTGTTTGTTTGAGACAAGGTTTCTCTGTATAGCTACGGAGCCTTTCCTGGAACTCACTCTGTAGCACAGGCTGGCCTCAAACTCACAGAGATCTGCCTGCCTCTGCCTCCCGAGTGCTGGGATTAAAGGTGTGTAAACTTTCTGGGCATCCCCAGTTCTCCAGTAAGCCACATGGGTGGACAAGACCCATGTCTGATCTTCCTTATGCCCTCCACAGCCAGCCTAGAACCTGACTCCCTACAAGTGTCAAGTATGCAGAGATTTGAGTACAGCCATCTACAGAAGCCTCCTGACAGCTTGCCAGAGAGAAGAAACACAGAGCATACCTAACAACAGTGAGAAAAGTGCAGCCAGGTCCTACCTTCCCTTAGGGTACCCAGCCTCCCTCACTCCAGAGGTGAACATGACCTGTATCCCTCTTCCCAGAGGCCCTGCTGGAATTATGGGTAGACTGGCCTTTTCCTGCCTCGAGCAAGGTCTAGACTAAGGCTCTCTGATTTGGTTCCTGAGCCCTCTGGAGAATCAGGCAAGAAGCTGATTTCTCCTTCCAAAAAAATGTGTTGAAGCCCAGGCACAGGAAATCTTTTGCTATACTTGAATTTTGGTATATAATAGCCACAAGTTTTGAAGTTCACCAATGAAACTCCTAGAGTTATAGGGCCCCAAATTAGAGGCAGACTCGGGAGGTTTAGGCTTAAAGTGACTAGTGTAAACAGAGGGAGAGATTTCTCTGGGTATTTGGGTTCCGGGATGGAAACAGGTCACGGTGAACCCAGACATCCCATCCCAAAGCATCTTGTGCCATCTGGGCAGCTCCCCAGCCTCCTTCCCTGGCTAGGACAGCCTCTGTTCTCCCCAACTCCTGTTCTGCACAGAGGCTGGTGGAGCACGAGCTGTTTTGCCTTTGTGTTGTTAGACAGCCTTTAAAAATGCATTTACAAGTCTGGGTTGGGTACAGTGTGTCTCTGAGTGAGAATACTGAGCCAGGTCACCTCAGGGATGATGGCTGCTTTTCTTCCCTCCCTGTCAGATCCTAGCTCAGGGTAATCAAAGAAGAAGCGTATAAATCAGAAAGCAGATCTGGGGCTCCCAAGGGCCCTGACCTGCCTAGTCATCCCATTGCACTGGACTCATGCCCTCCCCTATTCCCGCAATCACCTGCTCAACTTGACTAAAAACAAACTTGAGGTGTCTGTACTGCCTCTCTACTCCCCAGGCTCATGTTGACCTTGACCTCAGAAACTAAAGTAGCCCTTCAGAGTTATTTTCTTAGGAAAAAGGCTCAGGGGAATGAAGCCTTCTGCAAGGACATTCTAGGAGTCTGTGGCAAGGCCTGGTCATCAAGCAGATGAGAGGGGCCTCAGAAACCATGACGAGTATGCAGTTTTCTGTTGGTTAAAAATTCTGAGAGAAAAGAAAACCGTTTTGAGTCTGTCTGCAGACTAGCGACTAGAGCTTTCCAGACAGGGTGGTTCAGTCAGCTCGAAAAGGTCCAGACAATGTCAGGGACAACTGTGATGATGGAGCTGTCAGCTGGGCTCCAAACCAAGTGTCCAGGTGCAGTGCTGCCACTGACGCTGTGTGGTGACGTTTGACTCCAGTCCCACCAGAGGGTGGAGGGTTGACAGGGGAATGCAGCAAACAGCTGACCCTTTCCTTCCAAGGTGGCCGAGCTCACTGCACGGGCAGGAACATTCCCTTCGGGTCAATGGCCTCTCTGTCCACAGGAGCAGCCTGGTGCCTGCAGAGGGCCGCCTGCATCCCAGAGTACCAGTGCTGCTGCTCTCTCATCTGGCTGTTTGCATCCCTCCTCTGCCTGGTCACCACCGCGTGCTCAGACTCCAAGTCAGGGCCAGATGCCTAACCAGGACCCGGCGAGGCCAGTGCTTGACTTACCAACCCCAGAGGCAGGTAAGAAAGAGCCCAGCTCAATTCCTTGAATATATGTGAGCATTCAGCAAAGTCTGCAGGACTAAAGATTTGGGGAAACATTCATGAAGATGATCTAGAAGCTGGAAGAGCAAGTTTCTGAGGGACGACACTTAGACGTCTCCTGGACTGAACTCAGTCCATAAAGCATTTGCCTTGCAAGCATGAGGACCCACGTTCCATCCCCAGCACTAAAACTTGGTAGGGTAGCATGAAATCCCAGTGCTGGGGAGGTGGGGACAGCGAGATCACTGGGGCTCACTCGCTGGCCACTCTAGCTTAATGGATGAAATCAGGCTAATGAGAGAGCCTGTTTAAAAGACCGTAGACAGCATTCCTGAAGATGATGCCCAACCTCGTCCTCCAGTCTCCTCATGCTGTTGGGCTTGTGCTCACACATGTTGACATGCATGTATACACATACACACACACACACACACACATACACACACACACACACACACACACACACTCACTCAAAGAAGTCTATTGGCTCCTGGGAAGTCATGTGCTTGTCTCAGCCAGAGGAGGATTTATTAGGCAGCTGCTAAGTTTATCTTCAGGCTCTCTACTTGCAAATGCCCCTTTCTACGTCTTGTGTCTGTTTTGTGTACATGATTGTATTATGCTTCCTACAGAGGACATTCAAAATAACACAAGCTTCAGCCTTCACAACACTTAGATCATCCCTGGCCCCACTACTTTTGCTTTGCAAACTATGAGGCCCCACATATGAGGCGGGGGGGGGGGGGGGAATCCCAGAATCAAGAGGGTGTTGTGGTTTGAATCTGAACATCCCTCACTGGCTCCTTTGTTTGAACACTTGGTCTTCCACTGGTGCTTTGGCAGGTGACAGAACCTTTAGGAAGCAGAGGCTTGCTGGAAGAAGTGGGCTACTAGGGTGGGCCTTGAAGTCTCATAGCCCAGCTCCACCTCCTGTCTGCTCTCTGTTTCCTGATGGTGCTCCTGCCTCAACACCTCCCCTTCTGTGATGGCTGACATCCCCTTATGGTGTCTTGTGCTGTGGGTCTGTGTGATAGGGTCTTGTTATGTCAGCCTAGGCTGGCATGGAACTGACTGCATAACTAGCCCCAAGCGCACAGCAATCCTCCTGCTGAAGCCTCCCAGCGCTGAGGTTCATTTTTTATTTGTGAATGTTTAACCCATCCTGATGAATGCAACTGTACCCTTTGTCCATTTATCCCCAGCTGCCTTCAAGTTTGCCTTTCCATGGGAGCTTAGGCATTGATATGAACACAAAATAAATCAGTGGCAAGGCTTCCAGGGCCGATGTCACTTTAAGGAACCTGGATTCAAACGAATCACTCAACCACCCTGAGTTTCCTGGTCTCCCAGTTAAAGAGTACCATCACTTTCCAATTCTCTCCAGATCAAAGCTCTGTTCCTTCAAACACCTCCTGCCCCTTCTCAGAATTTCCTTCATTTTCTGACATTATTTTCATTAAAAACATTAATTTATATGTATGGGCATTTTGCCTGCACGTTAATGTCTGTGTACCATGTGCATGCCTGGTGCCTATGGAGGCCAGAAGAGGGCATTGGATCCCCTATAACTAGAGTTAGACAGCTGTGAGCCACCATGTGGGGGCTGGGAGTCGAAACCTGGTCCTCTGCAAGAGCAGTCAGTGCTCTTAACTACTGAGCCATCTCTCCAGCCTCATTTAAAAAATATTTTATTTTTAATCATATATATGTGGTGGGTATGTGCATTTGACTTCAGGTACATGCAGAGGCCAGAGGCATTGGTTCTTCCTGGAGCTGGACCTACAGGTAGTGCTTGGAATTGAACTTAGGTCTTCTGGAAGAGCAGTATTTGCTCGTAACCACCAAGCCATTTCTTTAAAATCTTCGTTTTGTTTTTCTAAGAATTAGTATGGGGCTGGAGAGATGGATCAGTGGGTAGGGGTGAGTAGTGCTCTTACAGAGGGCCTGATTGCCGTCCCCAGCAGCATGTGGGGTGGCTCACAACTGCCTCTAACTCTGGCTCCAGGAAGCCAATGCTTCTGGCCTCCTCAGACACCTGTATTCACACACATATCCACATGCAGACACATCCACATAATAAAATAAGATCAATCTTTGCTGAGTGTGGCAGCATACGCCTTTAATCCCAGCACTCAGGAAGCAGAAGTGCATGGGTCTCTGTGAGTTCTAGGCCAGCCAAGGCTACATAGTGAAACATTGTCTCAGAAAAACGAAAACAAAATACTTGGTCATTTAGATTTGGAAAGTCTTTCTGGCTTTATATAGTCCTGGGTGAGTAAGTCTCCGCTGTGTATTTTGCAAAAACACAAGGTAGATTTAAATTTTTAGTCTTTCAAAACAGCTGGGGGCTGGCACCCCATTCTGGCAAAGAAGAATTGGTACTGAAAAAATGGAATATAACAAAGGCAGGGAGGATATGGAGAAAAGAGGAGGCTTGTGCGCTGTTGGTGGGAGTGTAGAGTAGTACAGCCATATGGAAAATAATATGGAGTTTCCTAAAAATAGATAGATAGATAGATAGATAGATAGATAGATAGATAGATAGATAGATAGATAGATACATAGATACATAGATACATAGATACATAGATACATAGATAGATTAAAAAGGTGGTGGCTTATGGAGCTACAGCCACGTAGCTATGCTAAGCCTGCCCACTCTTCTGTTTGTTTGTTTGTTTGTTTGTTTGTTTGTTTGTTTGTTTTTCCAAGACAGGGTTTCTCTGTGTTGTTTTTGGTGCCTTTCCTGGATCTCACTCTGTAGCCCAGGCTGGCCTCGAACTCACAGAGATCCTCCTGGCTCTGCCTCTCGAGTGCTGGGATTAAAGGTGTGCACCACCACTGCCCAGCCTGCCCACTCTTCTAACTCGAAAAGTGTAACTTCTTTTTCTTTCGAGTATTGGCCGTAGCCTGGGCATTCCTTCGCAGACACTCTGGGCTTTCTCTTTTTCTCTGAAGCCACCTTCATCTCCCGCCATGTGGCTGCTTACCAAACAGCACGTATTTCTCTGTCTCACATCTTCCTCCTCTGGGAAGATTTGGAGATTTACATATTTGCCTACCTTGCGTTTTTCTTTTAAGCTCTAACAAAATTGTCCTCGGGCTTCAAAACAAACAAATTAATTAGTTAAATTAAAAAGAAGCCAAATGTGGTGCACAGCCATATAACCCCAGTACTTGGAGAGTCAGAGGCAAAGGGGATCACATAGTTCAGGTCAGTCTGAGGTACATAGCAAAACCCTGTTTCGAAACCTAAGGGCTGGGGGGAAATACGGCACCGAGGTACAGTAATCCCAGTGCTTGGGGAGGCAGAGAGAGTCTCAGAAAATAAAGAAAGCAATCGAAGTAGACACCCCACATCAAGCTTTGGCTTACACACACGTGTAACACACAAACAATGAGAAGTTGTCTCATTTACATGCAGAATCTACAAAAAAAGAAAATAAAAAAGTTGCTCTCTTGGAAGTTGAGAGTAAGGATACTGGTTTCTGGGAGTTGGGGGTAGAATCAGTGAGGAGGGGGAGGTTGAGCCATAGGTGTTAAATCATAGTAGAGACAGTGAGAAGTTCTGGGGTGCAATTGCACAGTAGGGTGAGCAGGATCGGGGAGAAAATGTAATACAGAGTACCAAAAGTCAGAGAAAGAAGATCTGGAAAATGTCCAGCTTTAAGCAGTGATACAATGGTTTAGGAGATATACTGAACCTGATTTAAGCATGACTGCATGTGTGTATAGAAACATCCCAGGGAGCCCCACAAATGTGTCTAATTTTTATGTTTGCATTCATTAGCTTACAAACATAAATTTAATTCAAATTTTGAGATTCTTAAGTCTGTGACCCCTGTATTCCAAATGTAGCAAATGGAACACATGATGACTTCTTTCTTGCAGAAAGTCTACTAAAATGTGACATAAACAAGGGATAAGAGGTGTGTGGTGGGGATCTGTCCACAAGACAAAAAGGAAAGAGTGAGAAACTCCAGTGGAAGATCAAAGCTGTCAACAGATTTTTGAAGCTGGGAAGCAGGGGAGGCATCATGGGCACTGAGGCATCGGAAGACCATGTGCCCATACAAGGGGATACTAGCGAGGATGGAGCCAAGACAAGCTGCAGATGCTTGGCAAGGCCTGAAATTTCAGCACCGGGCGAGCACTGGAGAGACAGGAAGGAGATGTGCAAAGGAACACTGGGCGACTGGCTGAAGTTGGTGTAAGGAACACATGGGGCACAGCAGTGCACACTTGTAATCTTAGCACTAGGAGGTGGAGGCAGGGGGCTCCACCATTCTTGGCTACATAAAGAATTGAAGACAATTGGAGATACATGAGACAAAAGAAAGATGTTGGGACACCCCAAGTTCCCATTCAGTTCAGCCAAGTGGCCCACTTTTCTTCAACCCACCAGGAAGTCTGTTTGGTGGAGTGATCGAGGGTCGAAAGCCACATGAATAGGAAGAGCAGAAAAGAAAAGCACCAGCATGGAAACCAGAGGACTAAACAAGTCTGTCTGCTGGTTGCTTGTACCTCCCACCCCACCTACCCCACCTCTAACACCAGGCCACATACCTCTCACCCACTTCAACCTCCAGGCTTCAACAGAACCATCAGAAGCCTGAACTGCACTCTGTACTCACCCACACCTTCCCCTCCAGAAGCTTGAGGGCTTCAGGATTCTTAATGTTTTTTATTAGTAGGCTTTATACTAAGTACTTAAAGCTTGGTTATTTATTTGTTTATGCTTGCATGCATGGATGTATGTATCTGTGTGTGCTCACACGGGTTGGGGGATGCCTGTGCACTCATGTGGACACCAGAAGAGGGTGCCAGGGGTCCTCTGTCACTCTCCACCTATTTCTTTGAGACAGAGTCTCTCCCTCAACATGGAGCTTGCATTTTCTTGGCTAGGCTAGCACCCAGCAAGCCTCAGTGGTCCTCGGAGCTGGGTTTACAGGTATACGCAGGTCACTCGACTTCTTTTGTGGCTGTGGGGATCTGAACTCTGGTCCTCACAATCACTCAGCAAGAGCTGGACCATCAAGCTTTAGCCCCCCTATTTTAATTTTCTAAATTGATACATAATTGCACCTACTTTTAGGATACAATACAATGTGTGTGTGTGTGTGTTCACACCTGTGCATATGTGTGTGTGTGTGTTCATGTGTTCGTTCGCACTCGTGCATGTACCAGAGGCTGATCTCAGGTGTCATTCCTCAGATACTGTTCACTTGTTTTTGGAGATAGGATGGTCTCTCACGGGCCTGGGGCTTGTTGAGCAGGCTAGGCTCACTGGCTAGCAAGCACCAAGAATGTTCTGTCTCAGCCTCCCCAGCACTGGGGTTACAGCTGTACATATACCACATATCCTTGGTTTCTTTTTCCGGGTGTTCTGGGGTTGAATACAGGCTCTCATGCTTTTCACTGAAAGCACTGAACTAACGAAGCTATCTCCCCAGACCTCACAATGGGATTTAAAAACTGCATTTCTTTGCACTATTTTAATTCTATGTATGTTTTGGGAGCGGTATGTGCGTGTGAGTCGTACCTGTGGAAGTAAAAGGCATGGGATCCCCCTGGAACTGGAGTCACAAGCAATTGTGAGCCACCAGCCGTGGATGCTGGGAACCAAACGGGTCCTCTACAAGAGTAGAAAGTGTTCTTAACCACTGAGCCATCTCTCCAGCCCTCATAGTGTAACATCTTGCTACATGTATACCATGCATGATGGTCAACTCAGGGCAACTCGCATGCCCTCCCTGCTAATGTGTATCATTTATTTGTGTTTTAGACAGTCAAAATCCTTTTTTCAGCCATGCTGAAACACATGATAAATTATGGCTAATTCCAGTCACCCTACTGTGCTATAGGACATCAGAATCTTTTCTCCTCTCCTATTTCCTACCCAGTAGTCCCTAGGGACATAAAATTGCCCCAGAAAAGACTCACTGCAGCTGACACTGGGGATCCCTAAAAGAAACAGCCAGGACCTCAGGTTCTGAGGGTTAAACTCATCAATGGCAGATGACACCCATGGAGAGTCTATTCAATTTTAGTATGTTACTCTCTACATTATTCTCAGTGCTACAAAAGGGAGCCAAGAGCTTGAGGACCGTCTCCAACACAAAAGGCAGATAAAGAATAGCACAGAGAGAAACCTAGACAGAAAACGCCAGAGGACTGATCATTGATAGCTACAGGAGTACAAAAAGCCGAAAGGAGATGTGTCACCCAAGAACGTGAACGCAAGACGGTAGAGGAACGAAATCATTCAAATCAGGATGTGATGAAGGGTGCTCATCTCTGAAAATTTATTCCAAACAAAACAAAAACTACCGAGTTAGGGCTGAGGAGATGATTCAATAAAGTGCCTGCCCTGCAAACACAGGGGCCTAAGTTCAATATCCAGAACCCATAGTAAAAGAAAAAAAAGCTGGGCATAGTGGAGTGTGTTTATAATCATAGTGCCGGGAGGCAGAGGCAGAGATGGGCAGATCCCTGGGCTCACTGGGCAGCTAGCTTAGTCTGCTTAGTCATGTTCCAAGCCGATAACAGACCTTGTCTCATTAAAAAAAAAAAATGAGTGCTGTCTAAAAATGTTATATTGGTAAACTGCTGCATGCTGTTTGAGCCCACGGAGAAGCTGCCTCTGGAAGTGGGGCTGCTCCCATCCCCATTTCAGACCCAAGCATGTTTGTCTCGTATCCTCCAAGGCCTCTTGTCTGGGCATGGACTGGCCCCCTAACTCTGTGATGGGGATGGAAGAGAACAGTAAAACAGCCCAAGAGGGAAATCACTGGCCCTGGAAACCAGTCAGAAGGGAAACCATTCCCACAGAGGCCACTTCTGTTTACCCCACGGTACCGAAGTGCCTGGCGAGGGGACAAGAAGCAGGAAGTTCAGCCAAGGACAGAAATCTGCACCAGGAACTCCAGCTGGCTGCCTCGACTTCCCCAGTTGGTTTCTGCTGGATGTCACGCGCTCCTGGCTTGATACTGTCATCTCTCTCTCTGTTGCTGTTTGTTCTTTTACTTGGAAGCATCACCCAGGGGGACCCTGATCCGCCCAGGACTCCTCTATTAGAAACTCCAGATGGCTGGCTTAAAGAGACGTCCCTAGTCGATTTCTGCTGGATGCTTTGAGTACCCAATTTAATGATGCTCTTCTCTCTGTCTATCTACCTATCTATCCATCCACACATCCATTCATCAGCTACTTGCTACTTATTCCTTTACTTTGGCTTGCTGTATACTCCATAAACTTACTCATTCAAAACCAAAAATAAGGCTATCGTATAATCTTCTCCAGGCTTTGCAGAACACA
>CABHPH010000304.1:17879-35887 GCA_902168325.1 Peromyscus nudipes | reverse complement strand
TGCCCCTTTCCCTGGCAAGGTAGATATCTATTTCGTTTTTCTTTGGGATTTTCAGGGTTAACTGCATTAATTGGTTTTTTTTCCTCATCTGCTAACTTTGTTTTTATTTATTTAATTTTCATATGCCAGTGTTAGGCCCTATCCTGTCCAATTCCACTACATCAGAGCTGCAGGTTCTCTGCCTCAGCCAATTTAGAAGAAGCCTTACAGCCAGTAGCTTACAGCTTTTAGCAAAGAAAGGCCAGACACCATTAATTCATAGTTGGTTTTGGCTCACCTCTTCCTTAACTGTGTCTGTTTCTGTGAGAATGTGCCTTTGACAAGTTTGCTTTTCTCCTCTGGGATTAACAGTTGTGGATTTCTTCCTTGATTGTCTTTTCATTTGTTCAAACAATTGTATCTGATCTAATCACGGCTTTCTGGTGGTCAGCCTCGGCTTTCAGGTGGAGGCTCCTTCTCTTTTTGTTCTGAAGACTAAACTGAGGGATTGGAACTCAGTGCCGTGTGCATGTTTGTCTGGTGCTCCGCCACTGTGCTCCACTGGTGACCTAGTCAGCCCTGCTTTCTTGGGGGTGGGGTACCAGGACCTTCTCTTTTCCTAATCATGGACTTCTCACGCATGGTAAGGAGTAGGAAGACCGTTTTCTTCTTTCCAGGCCTATCATTTTACACCCATCCACCACCCCTAGAGAGCATGCTTGAATCCATAGAAAAGCCTTCTAGGTATGCTTGCTCAGTTCTCTTCTGTGTTCACCTTCCTCTAATCTGTTTCTGTTTATTTAACCTCTATTTCTAAACTAGTTCTGATATCTCAGGATTTGTAGAATACGTGTATTTAGATACTCTGTTAGTATGAAGGGCTGTTATTGGAGATTTGATATTGGCTGAAAAGTTTGAGAAACAAACACAAACTTGAGGATAACCTGTGAGTTGCCCAGCTCTACTGGCCACTGTAGGTAGTAGATATGCTGGCCTGCAAGGTGACTGGGTTGTTGTTGTTGGTGTGTGTGTGTGTGTGTGTGTGTGCGCACGCGTGCGTGCACATGAGTGTATTTTTTGTTGTTTTGTTTTGTTTTGCTATGCCTCTACTGGGTAAGCCATCTATTTAGTGTCTGGCTTCAGTTTGAGGCTTGCAACCATTCAGCATTTTATGCAAAGTCTTCAAGCCTCCATAAGGTGGCAGTGTAGCACATACATATCTCTTTCCTGTGGAAGGAGTGTTTAGCATCTGTCAGAGTATGGGTGTGGAAGCTGAGAGCTGGGTGAAGACCAGGATATAGAGAACTGGGAAGGTGCTTTCTTGAGTGCTGTAGGATCTTGTTGGGTGTCACAGGTTCCATAGTTTATTTACCCATCTCCTGTTATCTTAGATATTGATGATTACCACTGGCCTGCATTGCCTAAGCACAGAGAGACAGCTATTGCCTGTGTGGGTAATACTTGAATTTTTCTTGTTCTTTTGCAATGCTTGCCAAGTGGTTTTTATAACTGTCATATGACCTATCCACAGTGTATCCCCTACTCTGTGCTGCTGAAGGACCTGGAGATGAGGAATCTCCGGGAACTAGAAGACCTTATCATTGAGGCTGTCTACACTGACATCATCCAGGGCAAGCTGGACCAGCGAAACCAGCTGCTGGAAGTGGATTTCTGCATTGGCCGTGATATCCGAAAGAAAGATATCAATAATATTGTCAAGACCTTGCATGAGTGGTGAGGCTGGGAGGTAGAGGGGAGCTTCTAGTATGCCCTTTGTGCCTCTCTTTACAAAATTGTGACCTTCAGAAGTCAGCCAAGGGTTTGTGGTAGGCCTTGCGGCAGTCAGGAAACTAGGACCTTAGGACACGGAGACAGAGACTAGGGCTGCATTTGTAATTCCAGCTGTGTGGCGTTAGGACTCGTTCCAGGCTTCCTTATGCCTGGATTGTAAAGCTGACTGTAAAGGCAACAGGGCTGTTTAATAGTGGGCTATAAAAATTCATGTGGAGATGCAGGTAGAGTCTTCGCATCCTAACTGTGTGGCACTAAGCCTGCACCTTCCAAACAAACTCAGTTTGGCTGAGCTCAGGAAGGTCGTGTTTGTCAGTAACATGTTAAGTTAGTTAGTGCTGGCGAAACATTGTGAAGGATATGTCATTGTGAGTGAATGGGCTTTTGTGACTTGGAACACAGACACACAGCATATTTGACAATTGTTTGAGCATACAAAGAACTGGGCAACTGGGTGTGGTGGTACATGCCTGTAATCCTAGCACTCAGTGTGCTGAGGCAGAAGGATTATGAGTTGGAGGCCAGTTGGAGAATCTAGTTCCCAACAGACCCCCTGCCCAAAAAAGTAAATGAATTTAGTAAAAGAACTGGGACTTTGGGATATAGTCTTATTTTAGTGGAATTTGATGTTTGCAAAAGTGATTACGTGTTCTACAAGGGTTTGCTATGAGGTTTAAATGATTTGGAGCTTATGAAGCCAGATCTTAGGGAATCATGAGGAAGTTTTGAGGGAGAGAGCATTGTTGAGAGTATCCCACATAGGCTCATAGCATTCTGTATGTCATTAGGCAGAGTGGACAGCTTTGTGCTGGGAGATAGGGAAACTTGCTTTTTGGGGAGGGTAGTGGGGACAGGGACGTGTTCTGTAGCTCAGGGTTGCCTGGAACTATGTATCCCAGGTTTGCTCTAAACTCTGATTTGCCGGACTCTGCCTCCCAGGTGCTACCATACCCAGATTTTTTTTTTTTAAGATTTATTTATTAGTGGCACACCCCTTTAATCCCAGCACTCAGAAGGCAGAGGCAGTCAGATCTCTGTGAGTTGGAAGCCAGCCTGGGCTACACAGAGAAACCCTGTCTCAGGACACACACACACAAAAATGTATTAATTTTATTTTATAAGTGTCTTACTTGCACGTGTAGAAGTGCACTGTGTGAGGGCTGGAGAGATGGCTCAGCGGTTAAGAGTGCTGACTGCTCTTCCGAAGGTCCTGAGTTCAATTCCCAGCAACCACATGGTGGCTCACAACCATCTGTAATGAGATCTGGTGCCCTCTTCTGGCCTGCAGGGATATGTGCAGACAGAACACTGTATACATAATAAATAAATAAATCTTAAAAAAAAAAAAAAAAAGAAGTGCACTGTGTGTTTATCTGGTGCCCATAGAGGTCAGAAGAGGGCGTCAGATTCCCTGGAATTCGAGTTATGGATGGTTGTGAGGTTGTGCGAGGGTGCTGGGAACTGAACTTGGATCCTCTGTAAGAGCAACAAGTGTCCTAACCATTGAGACATCACTTCAGCGACTAAAAGAGACTCTCAGAACTCCTAATTAGGTGTTAGAGGTAAATTAGAAACAGAATCATCCTGAGAGATCATACAAATAAGGCCAAGTTTTGACCCTATTGAATAGTAGTGTATGGTATGTGAATATTGATTACATTGCTCTTCCAAAACTTTGTTATTTTTGAGACAGTCTCTCAGTTTGAGACCTGGCTGGTGTGGACCAGTCTAACCTTGAACTCAGGAATCTGTCTGTCTGCCTCTTGCTTCCTGAGTGTTGGGTTTAAAGGCTGTGTCACCAGACCCAGCCTGTTTTTAAAATTTTTAAATAAAAAGTGGGAAAATAAAAGTGAGAAGTTGTTGGTAACTAGGAAATAACATCAAATTCTGAGGAAAAAGGCAATCTCTAAAATAATACCAGCCAGTGTTACCTGTAGAGTGTGTCCCTCCTTCAGCCTTAGTCTGTACAACCGTTTGTTCTGGGCGGCAAAGACGGGACCTGGAGCTGTGTTCCGAGAAACCCCCACAAGCCACTGGATCTGCGGACTTGTTTGGAAGGAGAGCAGACTGGCGCAAGCATCTGGCAGTGGGGCTTGTTCAAGGAAGTCCGTCGGGTGCTGTTGGGAGGCTTCTGCTCAGGCCTGGTGTTTCCATTGCAGGTGTGATGGCTGTGAGGCGGTTCTCTTGGGCATTGAACAGCAAGTTCTGAGAGCCAACCAGTACAAAGAGAACCACCACCGGACTCAGCAGCAGGTGGAGGCGGAGGTAAAGAGGAGGGAGCGGCTGTTCCTCTTGTTAGGGTGTCTAGATGGTGCCTTTCGTGTGCTTTTGTGTGAATGCAGCAAATGGTCCTTCCCATGGCTTGGGCTCGGTGCTGGAATGTAGGGATTTAGCAGAGAATTCGAAGGCTTAGATCATAGAACAGGTAATTCGCCAGTATACACACATTGTGCAGCTCCTGAGGAAGAGAAATGTTGGAGATGTGTTTTAAAACGGGATAGAAGGGGCTGGAGAGATGGCTCAGCAGTTAGGAGGACTAGGTTTGACTCTCAGCACTCACATGGCAGCTCATAATCACCTGAAACTCCAGTTCCAGGGGATCCAATGCCGCCTTCTAGCCTCCATGGCTCTTACGTGTACATGTTCACAAATGTATGCCAGGCACATTCACGTACACGTAAAATAAAATAAATTCTAAAGAATACTGAAATGTGAGAGAATGTGAGGAAAGGGCAAGGTCATGACTTCTTCCATACCAGTCAAAACAACCTACTAACTACTAGCTTTCTGAGAAACTTAGAGCAGACTGATGTAGACGAGAGAGCAGAGCTCAGCACCTTGTGCATGGTCCGGGATCAAGAGCAGGTGCTCATCATCCCTGGCTGAGCATGCTTCAGGTGCTGACTGCATCCTCACCTGACCAGAACACACAGGGACAAAGAGCCAAGGTGATGCTGTCATCCTCTCCTCCTCGTGTTGTGCTTCTCTTAGGCTTGCCTCAGGTTTATAACCGTTTTCTCAACTGAGTAGGCGAGATTTTTTTTTTCCATTTGTCCTTAAATTACATTGCTGTTCTCAGAGGGGAGAAACTCGATGTTTTCCTTCCGAATCTTAGAACAACAACTTTCTGGTGAGTTGTGCCTTCCAGAGCCTCTGTCTGAGTTCAGTCATCCCTATGACAAACGGCCTGAGAATTCTCTCGTTTTAGCTTTTCTAGAAATAGCGTTATTTAACTCTAGTTCAGCGTACCTGGGGGAGACAGTACAACAGGAACATTCCCAGGCTTTGCCGAGTCTCTGGAGGCACGCTGGCGGGAACAGAACGATGGCTCACAGCACCACAAGGCTTCTCTTCGTTACATTTGCTTGTGGAATCTATTTCTCTTTATATTTGAATATGCCTGTGTGTGGTGTTCTGTGGAATGTTAATATATAGCTATTGTTACACAGTCACAAAATAGGCTGTGTTCCCTCACGTAGGTAATAGAACAAGAGTAAGCGCTATTCTTTATTGTGTAGAAAATCCCTCAGGAGTTAAGTTGTTACAGTGTGCTAAAACCATGCCTCCTGGGTACCTCATAGAGGGCGATTTTCACCATCTTTCACGTCTCTGTCGCATTTCCTGTAGGCTTGATTTCTGTTTGCTCTTTTTGCTTTTGCTTGCTTTTTAAAATTCATCCCAGGCTGGCTTCAAGCTTTCTATCTTCTCACCTCAGCCTCTAGAGCACTGGGACTGTACTTACCTATCACCACACCGTCTGTCTCACCTCAGCCTCTAGAGCACTGGGACTGTACTTACCTGTCAGCACACCGTCTGTCTCCCACACCTGCCCTGGTTCTCCCCTCCGAATGCAGTTTCCTCCCCTGGGGAGCTCTTCTGTCTCTTGATTGTCTTTAGGGTCTCTGATCTCTGATAGTACCAGGCTACATTTTGTTAACAGGTTTATCCCACTGGGAGATTCCTGATGCAGATGCTTTGAAAAAACTCTACAAACTAGATTCCCAGGGTACGGTGGGGCAGAGGCGGCCTCTAAGGAAGGCCCTGGTCAGATTTTGGTCAAAGAAGACACACTTGTGGGAGTACTTGTTATCAAATGGGTGCAAGAGATGGGGGTGCAGATGACTGGGTACCTTAAAGTCTTTGAGGCTAAAATAGGTTTAACTGGTAGACCTGCCTGGGTAGCCATTCTTGAGTCCTGGTCGTGGGTACCCACACTCAGTTCGGTACTGCCTGGCAGAAGCACTGGTCATCATTGTCTGTCTTTCTGTCTGTCACCTGTTTTCCTCCCTTTGTGTGTACATTTGTGGGTGCAGGTGCACGGGTGTGCACAGGCGTGTAGATGCCGGTGAACTACCTCAGCGGTCATTCCTCTTCTACGTTGTTTTGAAGTGAGTCTCTCATTGGCCAGGAAGTCTCCACGTAGGCTAGGCTAACTGGTCAGTGAGGACTAGGGTCTGTCTCTGCACCTGAGCACCAGGATTGCTAGTGTCTTCCACTACGCTTGGCATTTTGTAAAGTGTGCGTTCTGGAGTTCAGTTCAGGGCCTTGTGCTTGCAAGGTCAGCACTATGTTGACAGCATTGTCTCCTTAGCCTACTAGGTGGGTTTTTAAAAAGCAGAGTTGAGATTCTTATTAAAAGACTTTATTTATTTTTTATTTATTTATTTTTTAGTCATGGTCTCATTATGTAGTCCTGGCTAGCCTAGAACTCACTATGTAGACCAGGTTGGCCTTGAACTCACATAGAGCTGCCTTCCCCCATCTCCTCAGTGTTAGGATTAAAGGTATGTGCCACCATGTCTGGCCAAAGACATTTTAGAAAGATTTTACTTTTATTATTATTATTAAGTGTCTATTGTGTGTCTGTATGAGCGTACGCCACATGTATTTGGTGCTTGAAGAGGCCAGATAAGGTTGTCAGATCCCCTGCAACTATGGGAGGTTGTGAGTTGCCAGCTGTGGGTGCTGGGAACTGAACTTGGGTCTTCTGCAAGAGCAACAAGTGTTCTTAACAGCTGAGCCAGCTCTCTAGCCCCAATCTGAAGAAACTTTTGAATATCAGTAAAATGTATCCCCAAATCTATCTATCCCCAAATCTTGAAAAGCACCGAAACACCCCAGGTTTGAGTCATTTCAGATACTGGATAGTCAATCTGCTAGTGATGCTGATTCAATCTGAAACTTGCATTCATTTTGATCTGGGAAGCTCACTCTAAGAGCATGTCCTTCACAGATGCTCCCACGGTGTGCAGCAGGAAATAGAGGGCTGTTTATACTAGTACCAAACACTAGTTCTTAAACTAGAAACGTGGGCTGGGGAGATGGCTCAGCAGGTAAGGGTGCTTGTGGCTCTTCCAGAGGACTCAAGTTCAGTTCACAGCACCCAGGGTGACTCACAACTACCTGTAACTCCAGCTCCAGGGGAACTGATGGCCTCTTCTGGCCTCCAGGGCTATCTTTGCAGCTCCTAGTTCCACGGTTTTGCTGAATCCATTTCCGTTTCATCTATGAGCAGCCTGTTTGTCTTCTCTGGTTTCTGAATGTCACTTAGATTTTGTTGCAGAGGATGTGGGCTGCTTCTCTGGGTAGTCCTTGTAGTGAGGATAGGACCTGGGTGTCAGGTGTGTTTGGGCAGGTCACACAAGTGTTGTTTCCCCTTCCAGGTCAGCAACATCAAGAAGACACTCAAAGCAACAGCCTCCTCCTCAGCGCAGGAAATGGAACAGCAGCTGGCTGAACGCGAGTGTCCCCCTCACACTGAGCAGCGGCAGCCCACCAAGAAGATGTCCAAAGTGAAAGGTCTGGTCTCCAGCCGCCACTAGGACCGGCTGGGGCAGCTGGCACTCACCAGGCCTGGGTCAGGTGGGGAGGGGACACCCAGGGCCTATTCCTCCCCTCTCCACCTGTAGTGAGTTCCAGACCTGCCCACCCCTCACCAGTCCCTCCCCATCCGTTGGTACCATTGCGGAAAACAATTGCTCCTCCTTTGCCTCCTTCCCTAGTTGATCCCTTCAGACTCAGGGGCTCAACGGATGCCATCCTGACAGGGTCCGACACTGCCCAGCTTCCCTCCAGGGTTCCTTGTCTCAATGGGCTACCTCCCTCCCAGGTGTTCCTTTGCTCCATGTCATTTTGTCAGGCTGGTCCTAAGCTGGAGGCAGTTTCCTCAGTCTTGAGGGATGACTGTGGAGAAGGCTCCTCTCGGAGTGAAGAGGAGCCTTGCTCTCCAGCCCCATGTACCACAGTACCCACAATGGTGCAAGTGTCTCTAGTCAGGCGGCCACGTTGTCCCTCTCCTGCCTTACCCGGTTGGCAGTGCCTGTTCAGGCCGTGGAGGGACGTGGTGCTGGGCTCTGTTTACTAAACCTTTGGGTTTTCAGCCTCTTAAGCCCAGCCAGGATCTCTCGTCAAGTTGGGAGCCCTGGGCTGACTAACCTCTGGTATCTGAGTCCAGTGGGGTGCTTGGGGTCTGTGGGCGGCAGAAGGTGTTCCTCCTACTTTGGTGTCCTCTGCCGGCCACTCCTCCTGCTCTCTCTCAGTGCTCAGCCGTGATTCGGCACGTAGGCCCAGCTGCCCACTGGGATTGTCTGCCGACGTTTGCTCTCCCGAGATCTCTCATGCCTCCTGGCTGCCCCTGGGGTAGGAACGGTGGTGCCGAAGCCCTCAGACTGGTGAAGGACCATTGCTGCTTTTTTCTCCTTCCTTCCGCCCCTCCTTGGCTGGCGACCCAGAGCCCTCTGATGACATCATACTCCTGGCCAGAGAAAAGGACTTGACTAGACTTTCTGAACTTGAACAGTTTCAGGTTATATTTTAATTTTTTTTTTTTGTACAGGTTGATTCTAATACATTTCAACACGCTTTTTTCTCCCTTTGTGTCAATATTTGTTACAGTCTAATCGCCGGGGATTTCTCACCTGGTTGGAGGGTGTGTGTGTGTGTGTGTGTGTGTGTGTGTGTGTGTGTGTTTTATTTTGTTTTCCTAAGGGGAGGTGGTGGAGGCCCTGGACTGATTTTAAACTCTTTTGAGGAAAAAGCACATTTTAGAAAAGCAAAAACAAAAACAACAAAATAACAAGAGTATAGATTTGGCATATGTGACTGGAATATGGGGTTGTACAGGTGGGTTTGGAGAGCAGTAATTTGGGTGGTTTAGAGAATGTGACTGTTTCTGTAGCATGACTGAAAAGTGGGTTGATCCAGTGTTAAAAGTATTCTTGTTTTCCTTTTATGCTAGTCCATGTGCTCATATACCACTGTGCCTAACCAGAGGTTAGGTTTGATTCCCAAAGTGTGTTTGATGAATCTCTGGATCACATCTCTGTGGAAGAGGGGTCCTGTTGTTAAATAAATGTGGCACTCCCTGTACCCCAAATCCTCACTGGAAATTCATTACTAAGGTCTTGGAGGCATCCTGGGGATGAAACTCATGCCCACACTGATTTCTCCACCAGATCCTTTTGGGTATTGGTATTTCTAATGGGATACATTTTGGGTAAGTTTTGGGAAACATGTACTTCTCAAAAACCCTAAGAGATGCAGAACATCTCCCTGCTTCATAGATTTTTTTTTCCCCATTACTCTTTCTAGACCCCAGACAGGGGTACCCTGTGAGCAAGCTGCTGTCCACCTTTTCCCCATTGGCAAGTCTATTAGGAAATGGGGTTTGTTTATTTTTAATTTAATTAAAAAAATTTTTTTCAAGACAGAGTTTCTCCATGTAGCCTTGGCTGTCCTGGAACTCGCTCTGTAAACCAGGCTGACCTCGAACTCAGAGATCCACCTGCCTCTGGGATTAAAGGCCTGCGCTGCCGCCGCCACCAGCACCACTAGCATTCAGCAGCAGCAGCAGCAGCAGCAGGCAGGACATGGGGTTTGTAAGCCACAGGTGTCCATTTGCTTTGGCAGTCCATCACTCTGAGGGGCGTCTTCCCGGCTTGCTGCTTCCTGGAAGGTGATGTTGATGACGGCACACTGGTAAAGTTGTGTCTGAATGGTCCTGACTCCAGCTGGTCCTTGTCCAGTCCTTGGAGACCAGTGAGGATATTATTGATGTCATCTCCAGCTTCCACTGGAGGAAGCCCCAAGAGTCGAGGGCCCTGCTGGCCAGTGACACAAAAGAGGACTCCTGATTCTAAACTTCATGGGTCCCACCATTACTGTGGTGTGACATTCTGGTTTACAGCCTGCCCTCCAGCTGACCCTCGGCCTTGCCCCTGTCTCGCTTGTTACTCTGAGGACTTGTCTTTTAACTGACACCAGCCTGAGACTCCAGAGTTTTGTTTGAGTCTTACTGAAGGACCCATCATTCTGCCTGCCGTGTTTGGGTGTCAAGGCTAGCAGCAGGCTTTGAGCAGTCTGGCTGCACCTCCTTCTCCTGGGGGTTCTTTGTGTAACCACGAGTGTCTGTCCACTCTAAGCTTTTTACTAGAAACTGTAGTTGTGTTGGAAATATCTCCTTTATATACATACTTAGAGCATTAAGTGGCTTTTTAAAAAAATAAGTTTATTTAGAGTGAGACATCAACAGAGCAAATGATTCTTAAATTGTGGTTCAGGTTGAACTGAGTTCATAGAAACACACTGAGACCAGGCACATCCGTGGACCTCAGCCCATTCTGTCTCCTTTCTTTACCAAATAGCCTCTTTCAGATGTGGCTCAAGGTGGAATCTGTCCTCCCCATATTTGGTCCAGTGTTTCTGAGGTAAGAGCTGATGCCTCATGATCAGGCCCAGGGCTGTCTTAATGTGAAACATCTGTCATTACACGTTCTCAGGAAGCAGCCTTTCGGCTTCTTTCACACCTCCATCTTGTGTATCGTATGATCTTGAATTGACCTGTTTTGGGAATCTTACAGCATTATAATATCATTTTCTCATACCCACCAGCCACTGGCTGGATGTGGCAACAGCAGGCCTGCCCACAGTTTTGACCTCATTAAGTACATTTTTTGAAACAGGGTCTTACTGTGTAGCCATAGGCTGGCCTCTAACTCACCACCCTTCTGCCTTAGCCTCCCTTCCGGGTGCTGGGGTTGCAGGTGTGCACCACTGTGCCCGTGTAGAATGGATGTTTAACAGTTGTGTTTCCTGAGTAGGCTGTCTTTGACTTGACCTTGTGACACTCGCATAGCTAACGTAACAAACGGGTCCTTACCGTGAGAGGTGAGCGACAACCATCTTTGAGAATGAAGCTGACAGTGAGGTAAGCCGTGGGGAAGCAGGGTGAGGGCCCAGTCCTGGGTCCTGCGTGCCCACCTGCACTCTGTGCAGCACATCCTGCTGGGCCAGTGCGGGTTTCCACCCGCCACCCAGTGCAGAGTGTCCTCTTCAACCCTGGCTGGGTCCTCGGCTGTTGTGCCATCGTGCAGTGCCACTCGTCAGCTCATTCTCCTTCCCTGTGGCTGTGAGGACGTTTTCCTGGGCGTCGAACCCAGGTCCTCTGGAAGAGCAGCCAGTGGTTTTAATCGGTGAGTCATCTGTCCAGCCCTGTTCCCCACCGTTTTCTGACAGTGACAGCGGCTTGTTTGATCACACTTGTCTTGCTGTCAGTGGAGGACAAGACTTCCCTACTTCGTTGGGAAAGTAGAAAACACTGGCCAGGAAAACCCGGGTTCTTTCCTTCCAGCTGCAAATGCAGTAGTCGATTGCCTCCTTGGTTCTCACACTGACAGGAGACTGTGTGGGTCATTCACCCCCAACCCCGTGCCGGTTCTTCCCCACCCCACCATTTCCTGCATTCCTGCGTCTTCCGTCTCCCAGTCCCGGATGTGATACACAGTCCAGGTAGATCCTTTCTGGATCCATCGTCCCTTCCTAGACACGGCCTTTCTCTGTTTTAACAGCTCAGTTTCTGTCTCTACTTCCTCCTCACCTACACCTGCCTCCACACAGTCACCTTCCTCCTCCTCACCGACACCTGCCTCCACACAGCCACCTTCCTCCTCCTCACCGACACCTGACTCTGAATCACCTTTCCCCTGCTCTTCCCTTCTTTTTGGTCAAGAATACACTGACCTCCAGCCTTCTGACAGTGGCAGACCTGTAATCTTAAATCTTTACGTGACAGTTAGCACTGAGGAGCCCACTTGCTCTGATGTTCTCTCAGCCTGCATGGAATTTAATATTCTCAGGCCTTCCCTATGTTTCTCTGCCTGCTCTAAATTTCTTCAGGATTATGTTAGTTACTTTCTGTTGCCATGACAAAATAACCCGAGAAAATCCAAAGCTTCAGTCCATCGTCCCTCGTCTCTGTTGTTTCTGGGTCACAGTGGGGTAGAGCATCATGGTGGAGCTGAATTGTCTGCTTCTAGGCAGCTATGAGGAAGAAGGGGACAAGGCACAGAGCCTTCTCTCCAGGCGTCCCTCATCTCTAGGATTCCACTGCTCCTGGCATCTTCGCCATCCTGGACAAACCACAAGCCTTTGGGATGGAGAGGACCTCACAGATTCCAGCTGACAAGGAGCACGTTCTTTGGAGTCCATTTTGACCTTATTTGGCTTGCATGCATTCTCCATAGGTGTGTGGCTCTTTCCCTCGGCTCTGGCTTCACTTCTAACGCCCAGCTCTCCATCTGTGGCCAGTCAGTGTGGAAACAGCCAGCTGGCCGTTTCTCAGATCTGTTGTCAATAGATGATGGTCACCATCCAAGTTTCTTCTGGTTGCCATAACAAAAGACCTCAGGCCATGTGTCTTAAACAACAGAAATTAATTTTCTCACAGTTCTGGAGGCAGTGAGTCCCGGTCAGTGTGTTGGCAGGATTGGTTTCTCCTGAGGCCCACTTCCTTTGTGTGCAGACACTTGTCCTCAGGTCTTCTCTGTCCTCACAGGACCTTTTCTCCATGCATACAGATCGAGTCCTGCCTCAAGATCTCATTTAACTTTTACCCACTTAAAGGTCCCATTTTAAAATACATTCACACCAGGGTGTAGGCCTTCAAAATGAATTTAGACACAGTATAGACCATAATAGTCATTACCTGATGAGAATTTGAGGTTCATCCTGTTGCATCCCTATACTAATTTGATTCACATCCTGACTTGTATTTTCTTTATTTGAACTAACCTTTTCCTATCTCCCTTGCCACTTCAAGCATTTGAAAATTGGTTCATTTACGTCCTTTTTGGGTAGCCATGATTATGTTAGGAATGCAGCCAAAGGTCAGAATATGTAAGATTATAGTAGATGAAGCCAACTGTGGTCGTTGATGCTTGTAATCCCTCCACTCAGAGTGAAGCAGGAGACTAGCTTAGTGATAGCCTGGGCTACATAGTGAGTTCAGGCCAGCCTGGGTCACAAGTGTGAGACAGTCTTAAAACAACAGAGTAGATGGAAAGAAATTATAGATGAGCATAAGTAAGCTGCAAAGTCAAAAGTATAAATCCAACCTCTTTTTTTTAATAAAAAAAGGAAAAATACCTACCAAACCAATTAACAAAAACAAACGAGCAAAGAGGACCACAAAAGTTTGAGACTATTAGTTTAAATATCAATTTAAATTAATGACAGTTTTCTGGAAAGAGATGAATGACTATAATTCATTCATGAGATAAGGAGATCGAGAAATTAAAGGTACTGAAAGCTGCCTGCTGTCAAGCCAGATGACCTGAGTTCCATCCTGGGACTCGAAGTGCCAACTCCTTCAAATTGTTCTCGGACCAACACATGTGCCTCGTGGCATGCAGGCATGCATTTGGGCGTGCGTGCGTGCGTGCGTGCGTGCGTGTGTGTGTGTGTGTGCGCTCTCTCTCTCTCTCTCTCTCTCTCTCTCTCTCTCTCTCTCGTTAATTGTACTTAAAAAAATAACCCAGGTTTAATGGCATACACCTTTAATCCCAGCACTTAGAAGGCAGAGGCAGGTGAATCTCTGAGTTGCAGCCCAGCCTGGTCTACAGAGTAAGTTCCAAGAGAGAGACCTTGTCTCAAAAAAGAAGAGAAATGAGATGATGATGATGATGAACGTTAGGGCAGGGAAGTAGCTCACTGATAGAGTACAAAGCCCTGGTTTGATGCTCAGCATTGCAAAACCAAACAAAAAGTAAAACCCATGAAGATACACCTTCAGGAGGGCTCTGGGCTCATGTTCTGTTTGTTACTAAGGGGTCAGCAATTCCCTTCCATCCTTAGCTGACTAGGTGATTTTACAGAAAATTCAATTTAAAGTTTCTAGTTGAGTCCTACTACCAAATCCAACGAAATGGTTTTTCTTTAAAAACAAAACAAAACAAAATTCTTTATGGGTCAGGTGAATGCACTTACTATGTGGGTCTGGTAACCTAAATTCAATTCCTGGAACACACATAATGTGGAAGGAGAGAACCAACTCCATAAAATTGTCCTCTGACGTTTGTGACACACACACATATTGTACACATACCTTTGACAATAACCCCACTTGCTTATAAGTACAGATGAAAATGTTATAGGAAGCCAGGCACGTCTGTCTCATGGCATAGCCTAAACAAGTGAAGGATGCTTCCTTGAGATGATAAAAATCCCAATGCACACTGCCTTTCCGTAAAAACATTAAAGATCTTCCCACCAAAGTAGTGGTCTTGATGTGCTTCTGACTTAATGAGCCCTAGTGCTGGACAGCGACTGAACTCTCAGAGTTGCTGTAGCCCTTGGAAGATGCTTTCCCCATCGGTGCCTCTTTGCTTTGGTGCACCATGCTCTTCCTGGCTTGTCCTTTCTGATTTACTTGGCAAGCACTCATCCATAAATCCAACCTTGCTGAGGAGAATTACTCCTCCTTTGCACCTTGCTCAGCTCCTGTTACCTGCATGACCCTTGTGGTGGTTTGAAAGAAAATGGCCTCCAAGGGGTATAGCAATATTAGGAGGTGTGGCCTTGTGGAATAGGTGTGGTCTTTTTTTGTTTTGTTTTTTCGAGACAGAGTTTTCTCTGTGTAGCTTTGGAGCCTTTCCTGGAACTCACTCTTTAGACCAGGCTGGCCTCGAACTCACAGAGATCTGCCTGCCTCTGCCTCCAGAGTGCTGGGATCAAAGGCGTGCGCCACCACCACTTAAGTGTGGTCTTGTTGGAGGAAGTGTGTTATGGTAGAGGCAGGCTTTGAGGTCTCATATCTGTTCAAGATACGGCCCAGTGTCTGAGACCACTTCCTGTTGCCTGCAAGATGTTGGACTCAGCCACTTCCCCAGCACCACGTCTGCCTGCACACCTCCATGTCCCACCATGATGATAATGGACTGAACCTCTGAACTGTATGCAAGCCACCCCAATTAGATGTGCTCTGTGTCTGTGTCTGCAGTTACCCTGAGTCTGTCTGTGTCTGCAGCATCTTGTGAGGTGCTTGGCAAACAAGGCATTCCTGAATCTAAGTAGTCTGAGCCAGGGTGGGTGGAGGGTGGCTTCTGTGGTTCCCTGGAGCTTTAGGGTATAGCCTTATCTGGGATTACAGTAATTGCCAGAATCACTTGCCCTTGCCAGGAAACATTCACCAGGGCCTCATCTCAAAGTGAGTGAAATGTGCCACTTAGACTTCCTCAGGTCAGGCAGCTCGTACGTGAATGCTCACTGTGCAGGGTGAGCTGCATCTCAGCACGTGAGTTAGGATTGTTCAACTGAGCTGCTTACTAATGACACAAATTGTGGTGCACTGTGTGGTGAATGAAGCTCGTGACTTGGGCTCAGTCTGTAACCAATTTTCGGCAGGGTTTGAAATCCTGTGCTGTGCCTCTGGGAAATGTCGATGGTTGGGGTCAGGGCCTAGGTTTAGGCCTGGATTATAGATGAGCTAAGGAGTTATCAATCAAGCTTTTCTTATTTCTCTTCATTTTCTTAGTTTATTGTGAACATCTTTCCATGTTGTAGTTTAAAATTGTCCACAAATTATTGGGCACTCCCATGAAAGATGAAGCTCAGAAGCCAGCTTTCTCTTCCAGTTGCACACTGAGTTTAGGGACGAGAGAGATGGCAGTTAAGAGCATATTCTACTCTTGGAGAGGATTCAAGTTCAGTTCCCAGCACTCAGATCAGATGGCTGCAACTGCCTGTGACTCCAGGGGATCTGACACCATCTACTGGCCTCCATAGTCACTGCATTCATGTGCATAAACCCACACACACATGCATATAGTTAAATAAATATATAAATATAAAATCTTTATTACTGTGATGAAACACCATGACCAAAAGCAACTTGCGGAGGAAAGGGTTTATTTGGCCCACACTTCCATATCACAGTTGAATATTGAAAGAAGGCAGGGCTGGAACCTAGAGGCAAGGATTGAAGCAGAGGTGATGGAGGGGTGCGTTTACAGGCTTGTTCCTCACGGCTTGCATAGCATGCTTTCTTATAGAACCCAGGACCACTTTCCTCTGGGGTGGTCCCACTCACAATGGACTGGGCCCTCCTATATCAATCACTAATTGAGAAAATGCCACTGAGGCAGCAGCTCCACCATTGGCCTCTCTGGCCTCTCAGGGTGCCATGCCTCAGCTGTTCTCCATTACCTCTTCTGCCTTCAAAACCAGTACCACCTGGGAGACTTACACATTTCCCAGTTTGGCTGCCAGCTCAAGGAACAACCTTGGCCACTTCTGGAATACAGCTTCTATGCATTGACACTGAGGAAACATTTTGAAGAAGATTTCATCTCAATGATGCTGGTCTCTCTCTTTTTTTTTTTGGTTTTTTGAGACAGGGTTTCTCTGTGTAACTTTTCGCCTTTCCTGGAGCTCACTTGGTAGCCCAGGCTGGCCTCGAACTCATAGAGATCCGCCTGGCTCTGCCTCCCAAGTGCTGGGATTAAAGGTGTGCGCCACCAACGCCTGGCTCAAGCTGGTCTCTTTTTAATCACTGCTAATTTCTCAGCTCCAGCTGACCACTATCATTTTCCCAGTAAAGCAAAGGTTTCACTTCCATGACATTGGTCTCTTGTTAATCATGTCTGACTCTTCAGTTCCAGCTGACCAGACACCATGGATTCTTCCCACAAATAGCCTCCTTAGAGTATTTGCTTCCCTCTGAAACTTCACAAGCCAGGCCTCATCATCTACGTTTTCACAGCTCTTGTCTTCCAAGCACCTACAGAAAGGCTCACCAAGCTTTGAGCGCTCAATGGCTTTTTCAGCTCAAAGTCCTTCCACAATCCCCCCAAAAGACATGGTCAGGTCTGACACAGCAATGCCCCAGTATCCTGGTACCAGTTTCTGTTTCAGTTAGGATTACTATGGCTGTGATGGAATGAATACAATGGCTAAAAGCAACTTGGGAAGGAAAGGGTTTATTTGGATTACACTAACACTTCACTGTTTATTATCAAAGAAAGTCAGACCAGGAACTCAGACAGGGCAGGCACCTGGAAGCAGAGCTGATGAAGAGGCCAGAGAGGAGTGCTGTTTACAGGTTTGCTTCTCATGACTTGCTCAGCCTATTTTCTCCAGGACCAACCAGACCAGGGCTAGCCCACCTGTGCACACAATGGGCTGGACCCTCTCCCTGAAATCACTAGTTAAGAGAATACCCTACAGGCTTGCTGACAGCGAGAACTTATGGAGACATTTTCACAATTAAGTTTCCCTTCTCTCAAATGACTCCACTGTGCCAAGTTGACAGAAAAACTAGCCGGCACAACTACAGAATAAAGATGGCCCACTTCCAAGATGGCTGGTTTCTTCCTCACCCTCCTGACCCGAGATAAAGCCTGGTAGCTTAAAACAAAGGCCTCGTGAGCTTTTTTTTCTCTCCTGCCAGTAGGGTCCCTGCTGATGAATTGACTCAAGAAGTTCAAGGCTGGATCAGGACGTGTGTGTATTTCCTCACCCACAAACAAAACAAAACAAAACCAAACACAAACAAACAAAAAACTTCTTTAGCTCCTGTTTGCTGTGTTTGAGATTTCTTCACTGGTACCTGTAGCACTGGAGATTTTCTTCCTGCCTTTAATTGGCAGAGAAAGTAAACCTGATTAAGACTCCAGATGGTAACATTTTCACCTCTGTAGGCAGAGGTGCCCACAATCACAGTTATGATACAGAACGTTTTCATCACTGCAAGGATCTCTTTTAAAAAATTGTTATTTTATGTATACGTGTGCTTTGCTGACATGTTTGTCTGTGTACCATGTGTGTGCTTGGTGACTGTGGAGGCCAGAAAAGGGCATCAGATCCCCTGGAACTGGAGTTAGAGATGGTTGTGAGCCACTATGTGGGTGCTGGGAGCCAACCTGAGTTCTCTGGAAGAGCAGCCAGTGCTCTTAACCACTGAGCCA
>CABHPH010000304.1:0-17779 GCA_902168325.1 Peromyscus nudipes | reverse complement strand
CTGGAACTCACTCTGTAGACCAGGCTGGCCTCGAACTCACAGAGATCGGCCTGCCTCTGCCTCTTGAGTGCTGGGATTAAAGGCGTGCACCACCACCGCTCGGGTGTGATGGCTATTCTTGACTACATATGGAATTAACTAAACCAAAGTGACTGGGTACACCTGTGAGAGATTTTTCTTAATTAAATCATTCAAAGTAGGAAGAGCTACCTTTAATCCATATCTTTTGAGGTGGGGAGATCCACCTTTAATCTGGGCCACACCTTCTGCTGGCAGCCTATTTAAAGGACACGGAGGAAGGAAGCTTGCCCTCTCTTCCTGCTTGCTCTTGCTGGCAAGTCCATCCCTTCACTGGCATTAGAGCCTACTTCTTTGGGATTCTGGAGTATACTGGAGACCAGCTGAGACATCCAGTATTATGGACCGAACAGCTTCTGGATTCTTGGACCTTCTGTTGGTAGACAGCCATTGTTGGATTAGCTAGACCGTAGCCTGTAAGCCAGTCTTTGTATATATAGATTCATTCTATCAGTTCTTTTCCTCTAAAGAACCCTGACTAATGTACCTTCTGACTGAGCTTCTCTTAGAGTTTCAGTTAGCAGTTCTTGAGTTTTAATGAGTTTTGACTTTTTTTTAACCTGAAAAAGTCTTTATTGATCCAGTTGCAAATGTGCAACATGTAATGGTATTAGTCGAAAGTTTCTGCTTTCAGAGCTGGCCCCTCTGCATGCCATGTCCTTCCCATGCCATTTCCCCAGCTGTGGACCGCATCACAGACAAGGCCCTTCACTGGTTACATAGCTTAGTCTAGTGAGCAGAGACAGAAACTTGGGGGCAACCTTCAGAATGAGAGCTTCATGTGCAGAATGTGTGGCTCAGGTGGAAGGCTTCTAGCCCCAGTTCTGACACATGCATGGGAAGGGCAAGTGGCAATTATAGGCACTGTGTTGACCTGGGATGTCAAAGTCTCTCCAGTTGGAGAAGAATGCAGTTGGAAATCCTATGGTATGGTGGTTTGAAAGAAATTGCCCCCCAAAGGGAGTGTCACTATTAGGAGGTGTGGCCTTGTTGGACGAAGTGTGTCACTGTCGGGGGGTGGGCTTGAGGTCTCTTTTGCTCAAGCTTTCCTCAGTGTGACAGTCAGTTGACTTCCTGTTGCCTGAGTCAAAATGTAAGGACTGTCGGCTCCAGCACCACGTCTGCCTGCCTGCACATCTTCATGCTCCCTGCCATGATGATAATGGACTGAACCTCTGAAACTATAAATGAGCCACTCCAATTAAATGTTTTCTTTATAAGAGTTGCCGTGGTCATGATGTCTCTTCACAGCAATAGAAACACTAAACACGTGACCACAACCAGAAGTATTAAATTTAAATATATAGACATATATATGTATGTGTGAGTGTGTGTGTGTATACATATATTTTATCTCATTGCATTTCTTCTTGACTTGTTCTCTTACACATTTTGTGATTAGGGTTGTTTTTTAAATGCTGTCTTAAGTACTACAAATGGCCAGCAGAGGACAGCAGTATACCATAATGACATGGGCTGGAATCTGAGCCTTAACAGTGCATTCTGGGCAAATCTTGAGTCTGCATTTAGAAATCCAGAATAAGTGCTTAAATTCTCCAAATTAGAGTCTATGCTGTGGTTTAGGATCACAGAGATGACTTTGAAAGGTCAAGGGACCAGTGAGACGGCTCAGCAGATAAAAGCACTTGCTACCAAGTCAGACAGTCTTAGTTTGATCTTTCTACCTTGTGGTCGAAGGAGAGCACCAGCTTCAACACATTGTCCTCTGATCTCCATATGCACACAGTGGCACACACACAAAGAAATTACAAGAAGGAAGGCCAAGCCTGTAAATGCTGGAGAGATAAATGAATTCTGTCCACAGAGGTATGGAAGGTCCCTCAGCTGGAAGTCACTTCCCACATCACTATGGTACTGCCCAAGTTCCAGGATGATGGCAGGGTTTGGTGTGTGTGTGTGTGTGTGTGTGTGTGTGTGTGTGTGTGTGCATTTTCATCTCATCTAGACTTGAGTGGCTCCTGACACATGCCCATTTGCCCATCTACTTCCTGCCAGCCTGGCCAGAACTTCTTGCAAGAGACTTGCTGGTATGACTCGGTATACCATGGCTGGCCTGGTGACCTGCTAGGCTCTGATGATACCAAGAAATTCTAAGTGCTAAGTAACTTCCCTTCTGTCTTAGTCAGGGTCACTCTTGCTGGGCTGAAACACCATGGCCAAAGAAACTTGGGGAGGAGCGGGTTTGTTCAGTGCTGTTCATCATTGGAGGAATCCAGGACAGGAACTCAAGCAGGGCAGGAACCTGGAGGCAGGAGTTAATGCAGAGACCAAGGAGGGGTGCTGCTTACTGGCTTGCTTCTCCTGGCTTGCTCAGCCTGCTTTCTTATAGAACCCAGGACCACTAGCTCAGGGATGTCCCCACCCACAATGGGCTGGGCCTTCCCCCATCAATCACTAGTTAAGAAAACGTCCTAAAGCTGGATCTTAGGGAGGCATTTTCTCAGTTGAGGTTCCCTTCTTTCAGATGACTTCAGCTTGTGTGTCAAGTTGACGTAAGACCAGCCAGCACACCTGCCTTATAGCTGCCACCCAAATGTGCCTCCTCAGACGCTGGTTGCGTCCTGCCAGCCATAAAGACCCATCGTTTACCTCTTTTAACGCATGGGTTCTCCTTTTCCATGTCTGTTGTAGAGCTTGCATTTCTCTTGGATTTTGTGGCCTGCCTGCTCCTGGGTTAGCTGCAGTCCTCTCAAACCCACCTCACCTTTAGCACTCGTGCTTCTTTGGACAGGCCCTGTGTACCCAGAGCCCTCTCCCTCCTGATGGCACTACTGGTTTTGGCAGTAGTGCCATCCAGGAAGATCTCATGGAAACAATGTTCTGAGTTCTGATACATAGATAACAGTTTGTATGAAAGTCTGTTTTCCTAGATATCAAATATTTGATCCACATTTAACTCCCTGTGTTGATTAGTTTTTATTTAATTAAATTAATTAGTTTTATTTTTTGAGATGTTTTCATTGTGTTACCTTGGATAGGCTGGAACTCACTGTGTGGACTAGAGTTGAACACCCCCCCACCCCACCCTCCCCCCGCGATCCACTTGCCTTTGCTTCCTGAGTGCTGAGACTAAAGGTGTGCGCCACTGTGCTTGGCTGTGCTGATCAGTAATTACTGTCAACTTGACACAAACCTGGAGTCACCCGGGAGGAGAGGATCTCAACTGAGGGGTTGCTCAGGTCAGATTGTCCCATGGCCATGTCTGTGGTAATCGTTGTGACTGTTGATTGATGTGGGAGAAGCCAGCCTGCTGTGGTCAGTGGCACCCCTGGACAGGGCGGTCCAGAGAGCAAGCATCACAGCAGTTTGTTATCAGTTCCTGCCCTGACTTCCCTTCATAATGGATTATGACCTGAAGTATAAGCCAGGTAACCCCTTTCTCCCCCAATTTGCTTTTGATCATGGGATTTCTCCCAGTAACAGAGAAGTGAGCAGAGTCGTCCCCCCCCCCCCCCCCCCCCCCCCGACATGGTCCACTGCTTTCTTTTGCTGCACAGTATTGCTGCTGAGGACTCTGGAGCTTTCCCCTTTCCTTTGGAAGTCACTTGCTTTTTCTCCTCTTGATACTTCAAGGATTTTCACCCAGTAAATTTCTTAAAATATGCCTTGGTGTTTTCATTTTGGGTCATGTTCTCAGGCATTAGTATATTCAGTATTGCATATATGTACCAGTTGTTAATCTTTCATATGTAACTCCAGATCTGTTGTTTGTTAAAGAAGTCATTTGCCTGCAGGCCTGATGTTCAACTCTGTCAGTAGAGGGCGCTGTAGGAACACTGGAATGGAAAAGTGGACTTTTCATTCATCCTGCTTTGCTATATAAGTAGGGCTTCCGCAGTGCTTCCCTTTGATGGTGCCCGGTGGCCAGCTAGCAGCACACACACACACACACACACACACACACACACACACACACACACACAAACAGTTGCCCTTAGCACCCTCCCCCAGGAGGTTGCAAAAACCTCAGCCAACTTCACCACCCAATGAGTCATGGCCTGAGCCTGCTTTGAGGTCTTGATCTTAATCTTGGAGCACAGAGACTGTTTCTTAGGCTCTGTCTCAGCCATAGGTGCAGAGGTGTCTCCATTTACTCCCTACTCGGTTCCTGTAATTTTCAGAGGTCTTACTCTTACTAGCCATTCCCCCATCACTCCAGTCCATTAAAGTTAGCAATTCATTGTAATTAAGTTTCTCCTGCTTTGTGTTTTTTTTTCCTAAATAGACCCTGAATAATGCGTAATGTGTAATTATCCCCCCCATCCACCATGTGTCTGTGTCCACATCTGTGTGCAGGTGCATATAGGGCAGAGCACACCTCTAGTGTTGTTCCTCAGGAAACCTATCTGCTGTGGAATAGCATTTTAAGATGTGTTACATTCGTTTATACTGTGGAACATTTGTTTAATGGTGTAAAGATGTGTTGTATTCTTTTATGTTGCATTTGTTGAACTCTGTGAAGCTGTGTTACTTTGCCTGTCTAAAAAACCTGATTGATCTAATAAAGAGCTGAATGGCCAATAGCTAGGCAGGAGAAAGGATAGGTGGGGCTGCCAGGCAGAGAGAATAAATAGGAGGAGAAATCTGGGAAGAGGATGTCAAGAAGCAAGAAAAGGAGGAGAGGAGGACACCAGGGGCCAGCCACCCAGTACACAGCCAGCCACGGAGTAAGAAGGAAAGAAAAGTATATCAGAAGGTAAAAGCCCAGAAGCAAAAGGTAGATGGCATAATTTAAGTTAAGAAAAGCTGGCTAGAAATAAGCCAAGCTAAGGCTGGGCGTTCCTAAATAATAATAAGTCTCTGTGTATTTATTTGGGAGCTGGATGGCAGACACCACAAAGAGTAAAGAGTAAAAACAGTCAACAACATTTTGGTGTTCCAACATGAGGTTCGAATTTCCATAAGGCCTGAGAAAGCTTATTGGCTGTTCAGCTCTTTATTAAACCAATCAGGTGTTTTAGACAGCTTCACAGAGTTAAACAAATACAACATAAAATATGCAACACATCTCTGCATCATCAAAACGAAATGTTCCACAGCATAAACGAATGTAACACATCTTTACCTATCCACCTTATTCTGAGACAGGTCCCTCACTGGTATGGAGCTCACCAGTTAGGCTGGGGTCCCAGAGAGTCCCAGAGAGCCACCTGTCTCCCCTCACCTGCATTGGGGTTACAAGCATATGCATCACACCTAGATTTGTTTCTGCTCATGTGTGTGGGTATATGTATACGCGTGTGTATGCAGAGGCCAGATGTTGACCTTAGGTGTCGTCTTCATTTGCTTCTACACCTTATTTATTATTGAAAGTCCTCCTGTGTGTGTGTGTGTGTGTGTGTGTGTGTGTGTGTGTGAGAGAGAGAGAGAGAGAGAGAGAGAGAGAGAGAGAGAGAGAGAGAGCGCGAGCGAGCACTTATAGAGATCAGAGGACAACTTGCAGGGATCCATTTTCTCCTACCATCATGTGGATTCCAGGCCTCAAATTCAGGTTCTCAGGCTTGACAGTAAGAGCCCTTACCCACTGAACCATCTCCATAGTCCCACATTTTATTTATTTATTTTTGGTTTTTTGAGACTGGGTTTCTGTGTGTAGCTTTTGGATCCTTTCCTGAAACTCCGTAGACCAGGCTGGCCTCAAACTCAGAGATCCACCTGCATCTGTCTCTCAAGTGCTGGGACTAAAGGCATGCACCACCACCACCGCCTGGCAAAGAATTTATGATGCCTCTTTTTTTTTAAGATTTATTTTTATTTTATTTTTTATTTTTTCCCACTTTTTATTTTTTGAGACAGGATCTCTCACTGAACTTGGAGCTCACTGATTGGCTAGACTAGGTGGCTAGCAAGCCCTTCGGATCCTCCTGTCTCTGCCCCTCCTCCAGCCCTGTGATTACAGGCTATAGGGAACTATATGCCCTCAGCCCCCACCTTTGACACAGGCTCTGATGTAGCCCAAGCTGGCCTCAAACTCCTTATATAGTTAAGGATAACCTCCAACTCTTGATCCTCCTGCCTCTCTACTTCCCAAGGCCTAGAACTACATGTCTACCCGGTAAGGTTAGTTATTTTTTTGCAGTGCCAGAATTTGAATCTAGGGCCTGGGGCCTCATGCATGCTAAGCAGCTGGTCTATCACTGAGCTGTCCCCAGCCCTGATTTTGGTGGTACTGGAACCCATCGCCTGGCCCTGCCAGGCAGCTCCTCTGCCACTGAGCCACACCTCAGCCTTCTTGTTCTTCTTGATTTGGAAAAATTGACACTGTGGTCTTTATCTTAAAGACATTTTGAATGGGATTTAAATTTATATTCCTCATTTTGAAGAAATGTAAAATCAATTCTGTTGAATTTTAGAAGTAGATGGGTAGAGGAAGCTCTTCTGACTTGGTAGTCCTCCTGTTGGCATGCTGCCAAACAAAACAAAACGCCCCACTGGACATACCATAGAATTAACAAAAAAGTTCAGCACTCTCGCAGGATCATATTCAATACAACTGCATTTCTACACATTTTTTAAGGAAAAAAATGAAATTAAGAAATAGGTTATAAGAAAAAAAACCAATTTTTAGAGTTCTCTAATGTTCTCTAGCAGCACAAGTCATTTATCCCAGCACTCGGGAGGCAGAGGCAGGCGGGTCTCTGGAGTTTCAGCCTGGTCTGCATAGTATGTTCCAGGCCAGCCAAGGCTACACAGTGAGACTGACTCCAAAATAAAATACCACAATGCTTAGAAATAAAGCAGGAGGGCTGGAGAGTTGGCTCAGCAGTTAAGAAACTCACTGGCTGTTCTTCCAGAGGACCTAGGTTTAATTCCCAGCACCCACAAGAGCCTCCTGTAACTCCAGTCCCAGGGGATCCAGTGCCCTCTTCTGGCTTCCATGGGCACTGCATGCACATGGTGCACAAACAGGCAAGATACCCATAAAATAAAAATAAGTAAGAAAAAAATTTAAAAAAGAAATAGAATTGTGGATCATACGCTCTATAAAATATTGCCAAATTTTAAATATTTTAATGAGCAGAAATACATCTTCTGGTCAGTGATGGAACAACTTAATGTTATTATAAATAACAATAGTTCCCAAACTATTGATTTAGTACATTCCTTCCAGAATCCTGGTTGTCGTCTTTTGCAGACTGACTATGAAATTCATATGGAAACCCAAAGAGCCTATTACAGCCAAAATAATCTTGGAAATAAGACGGTGGGA
Organism: Peromyscus nudipes; assembly: GCA_902168325.1. Lineage (NCBI taxonomy): Eukaryota > Metazoa > Chordata > Mammalia > Rodentia > Cricetidae > Peromyscus > Peromyscus nudipes. The sequence goes on along the minus strand of CABHPH010000304.1, from coordinate 10,470 downwards.
AGACTTCTGCTGCCTGACTCTAAAACATTAGAAGGCAACACTAAGCAAGTCAGTATGATAAAGGCATAAGGTTGATGTCATAGCTACTTTCCTCATGGTGTTGACAAAAATAACTGACAAGAACTAGTAAGGAGTGTTTGCTCATGGTTTCAGAGGTTGCAGCTCCTGGTCCTTGGCTCCTTTGATTCTGAACCTGTGGTGAGGCAGAGCATCATGCAAAAGACGAGGCTGTTTGCTCATGGCAGACAGGAAGCAGAGCAAAGGGACTAGAGACTGAGTATCACCTTCAAAGATGCCCCCACTGGCACTTCTTCCAACTATGCCCCAAATTTTCATAAAAATTTCAGAACCTCTTCAATGCTTCTCTAGTGGGGGACCAGGCATTCAGCACATGAACCTGTGGGGATATTTCCTATTCAAGTCATAACTTCCTACTTTGGCCCCCAAAGACTCATGGCCATCTCAATGCAAAATGTATTTGGTGCATTTCAAGGAGCCCCCAAATCTTAACAGTCCCACCCTTTGTCCAGGAGTCCATCTTTTAAGTTTCTTCTGTGGTTAAAGGCACACTCTTCACTGTGAGCCCCTGTAAAATAAAAAAGTATGTATTCTCAAGCTACAGCCGTGCAGAGCGAGATAGAGAGGAAATCTTCCAGTGCACAGCTGAGACTAAGGGGGCAAGCACTGAGTTCTCTACCTCCATGTCTGGGCTTACATGTCATGACGCGAGCCCCAACAGGTATGGGCAGCCATTTATAACCCACATGGCTCTCTCTTGGACTGACTCCCCTTGGTGCCTCTCTTCCATACTGCTGGCATCTCCAAACACCCTGAAGACTCCATGTCATCTTTGATGTTACCCTCACAGCTTCATTCATAGCCTCCTTAGGAGATTTTGCAAACATTTCAACCTATTATATATTGCAGGGCCTCCCAGACTTTTTGCAGAACTCATGTGGAAACCTCCATGACCCCATGCTTTTTCACTGTGAATGCTGGCGAGACCAGTGTCACACGTACATGAGATCAGTGCATCAACCCGCAAATGCTAATACGGTTGACTGTGTTGGTGAGAAATGTTACTGTCAGAGGAATTGGAGAAAGCTCTGGCCCCATAATCTGCAAATTGCTTTCTCTGTGACTGACTAGAATTTGGAAAAGTAGTCCATGAACAGATTATCTGAGGCCACTGGAACAGAACAAGGAACTCTGATGAATGCACAGCTAACGACGTTGGCTCAGCATAGAATCCATAGGTGAGGACTGCAGAGGTGGTAAGCTGTCCCTGCCCTCCCAGAGTGTTCACTGTGATTCCCCTGCTGTGGTCCATGACCAGTGCCCTCCTGTGGAGAATGTTCTTCAGTCCACAGAGCAGAGTGTAAGAGGCCCCGGGAGCCATTCTAGGTCTGTGAGATGTACGCTTCCGAGGCTGTTTTGGTAACTTTGGGAGAACAGTCTTTCCTCCATCTTCTGTGTTCTTGGGGAGTTTGGAGGAAGCCTCATTGCAACTGATGGGGTATGCCATCAAATACAGATGTAACTAACTACTCCAGCAAGGCTTCTGGTGTGAGACCTGGAGTGTCACTTTGATCCTGTGAAAGTAGTGAGTTTGGCCTGGGCACGTGGATTCTCACAGGAGATACAGCATTCATGTGGCTTGGGCTGGCCGCAAATTCACTTTGTAGTTAAGCTGACTTTGAGCTGATCTCCTGCCCCTAACTTGGGAGTGGTAGTTCAGCTGCGTGCCACCATCCCTGAGTGTTTGAGATTGACCTAGACCCTCATGCATTCCAGGTAGGCACTCTGCTGACTGAGCTGTACCCCAGCTCCCAGGAGGGCCATCAGCACTCTTTCTGGGACATGAGGTAGCACATCCAGAGGTCTTCCTCCACATTAGGAAGTGGATTTTCAGCAACACAGTTACTAGATGGCTAGGCACACTTCTTTTTTTTTTTTTTCATTCAAGAGGCAGCTAGGAAAGGGTTAAGTTCTGTGTGTGAGATGCTTACTCAGAGACATTAGTCAGCCCTGACACTCTATGACCTCATAAAAATGCAAACACTCTTTTCCTCAGCCATATGTAACCCCAGGAAAAATTAACCTGGCCTCAATCGTAATTTATATAGAGATATAATACTCTACTTATGCCTTCACACTGTCATCAGAAAAACTCCCTCGTCTGTCACTAACTGATACCCTGGAAGTCTATTACCTGGTATTCTGCTTTCTTTTATGGCTCCTAGAAGAAATATGGCCCCCAACTAGAGGCGGCAGAGGCAGGCACCGCCAGGGCTGCCTGACAGCTGACTTCTCCAGAAGCTGGGACTGGGCCCTGGTGCTCTTTTTCACGACACTCAGGCCCCACAGTGGAAGCAGAGGCCTGACCTGGGGATGCAGGCATGCACATCTGCAAGCTCCAGAAGCTTTGGCACAGCGGGGAAGGGTTGTTTCTTCGTGTGCTCAGGGCCTGAATGTGAGCTTGAGCCCTCCTTCTCTACAGCAGTTACCTTTCTTGCTACAATGACCGAGAAATGGACAAAGGCAATTTGAAGAAGGATATGGAGTTTTTTTGAAACAGCATCTCATATGTATCCTTGGCTGGCCTGGACCTGGCTATGTAGACTAGGATGGACTCAGACTCACAGACATCTGTCTGTCTTTGCCTCCCAAGGGCTGGGATTAAAGGTGTGAGTCACCACTTCCAGGCTTGCTTCCTCCTCCTCTTCCTCCTCAATTTATTTTGGCTCATGGTTGAAGAGAACTTAATCCATCATGGGAAAGACATGGCTGTGGTGGCTTCATGGTGATTGGAAAATGTGACTGGTATTCCTTACTTCTACAAACTTCAAGAGTGGCCCCATCCAGGCTCCCAAAGGTTCCATAAGCTCCCAAAACAGCCACCAGCCACCAACTGGGAACCAAATGTTCACATCCTTCTGGGGACAGTCCACATTCAAACCACAATAATTACAGACTTCTAGAATTCTTCATTGCAGGGGAGAATTATTTATTTATCTTTCTAAGATTTGTACTTATAGTCTGGGAATATAGCTCAGCTGGTAGAGAGCTTATTTGCCTAGCAGTCACTAAGCCCTTGGTCCGGATCCCTAGCATCATATAAACTGGGTATGGTAGTTCACATTCGTACACTAGGGAGATGGAGGCAAGATCAGAAGTTCAAGGTCAACTTTGGCCAGATGCAGAGTTTGAGGCCAGTCTGGGCAATATGAGACATGTCTAAAAAAATTTTTTTTTCTTTGGGGCTGAAGAGATGGCTCAGAGGTTAAGAATATTTACTGCTCTTTCAGAGGGCCTGGGTTTGTTTCCCAGCACCTACAAGGGGGTGGTCACAGCCTCCTGCAAATCCAGTACCATGGTATCCAGTGCCTTCCTGTGGTCTCTGTGGGCACTAGGCACACATGTGGTGTACATACATTCATGCACGCAAAACACTCATACACATAAAATGAATAAATCAAATTTAAAAAGTTTTCCTTTTACATAAACACCTAGAAGTTGCGGGCACATAGTGTGCTGGCTAATTTTATGTCAAATTGACACAAGCTGGAGTCATCTGAGAGGAGGGAACCCCAACTGAGAAAATGTTTCCATAAATTGGGCTGTAGGCAAGCCTGTAAAGTATTTTCTTAATTAGGCTCAGTGGGGGAGGGCCCAACTCATTGTGGACGGGGTCATCCCTGAGCTGGTGGTCCTGGGTTCTAAAAGAAACCTGGGAGCAAGCCAGTTAGCAGCACCCCTCTGCATCAGCTCTTTCCTCCAGGTTTCTGCCCTGCTTGAGTTCCTGTCCTGACTTCCTTTGATGATGAACTGTGACATAGACGTGTAAGCCCTGTCTTCCCCAGGTTTCTTTGGTCATGGCATTTCATCACAGCAATAGTAACCCTAACTAGGGCAGTGGGTGTTTGGGTAGTGAATTAATTAGAGCATCCCTTCCTTCTGGAATGCAGAATGCCCCTGGACTGTTCATATGCCAGCACCAACCTCCCAGCTACCCGGCCACAGTGGGTTGAGTTACTTGCTGAGGTGCTCTGGTCTCCTTCCTGCTTTGTTTGTGGCTTTTCTGTCAGTCCCCTGCCACGCATAAGGCGCGACTAGTGGGTGGGAAGGGGTCTTCCGCTTTCAGAGTAGGGGCAGAGTCTGGAGGATGTGGCTGGAGGCCTCTCCACAGGTCTGAGGGCGCTGGTGGCATTCCAGGGCGGCCAGGTTCAGATCTGGGCTGAGAAGACCCTGTTGCCTCTTCGGAGTCTGGTCCTCGAGAGCCCCTTTGCCGGTCATTCCCCCTCCTGCACTCCACAGGTTGTTTGCTTTCTTATTCGGAGACTGGATCTCACTCCAGCCCAGGCTGGCCTTGAATTCAGCTTCCCAGGTGCTGGGGTTATTACAGGTGTGAACTTCCAGGCTGTCACCCTACAATCTTTTGATGGCTACAGATTTTCAGTTGTCATCGGGACCAGGAACAAACCATCAGGCCTTGTTTGGCACTACAGGATACTGGGATTTTCCACCCAGATGTTGATGGTGGTTTCTGTTTGGGTCAGTATGAAGATGGAAGGCTGCCTTGGAATATTTTCTTCATTGCTTAGAGGGGCAGTGAGTGTGAAGTGGTTTTGTGGTGAGTGACGATGCTGAATTAGTCACTTAAATCTCTTCGCCCCATCAAGTGCACGCGTCTGTACTCGCACACACGTGCGTGTACACACACACACACACACACACACACACACACACACCTTATCAGTCTAGGATTAGAGCTAGCAATTCTCTTAGCAACCATCAAAACCCTATAATTTCCGTACTTGCTCAGATAAAAACTGTTTTCTGAAATGATTTCATTTCCATATTAAATCATTAAGAGCATTTCAAGACAGAAAACAATGTGGGATTTAGACAGATGGTTTTGTTTGTTTGTTTTTTTTCTCACTATGTACCTGGTCTCAAACTCAATTTTTTCTTGCCTCAGCTTCCTGAATGCTCTGAATTGTAGGTGGAGCCAGCACACCTGGTTAGATTTATTTCAGGTGGCTTTTTGAACTCATACTGTTGGCTGTAGTTCACCCCTCCATTACCTCTACATCAGCTCCTGCCCTGCACCAACATACTCAGCTTCATTTTTTTGAGATAGGGTCTGAAGTCTTATAGGCTGGTCTTGAACTCACTGTAGTTAAGGATGACCTTGAACCTTCTGCCTCTACCTCCTGGACACTGGGATTCAGGTGTGTGCCACCATTCCCAGTTTACATGGTACTGGGTGTCGAACCCAAGGCTTTGTGTGTGCTAGGTAAGCATTCTACCAACTGAGCTACATCCCTAGCCCAAGTAGTCTGCTTTAAATGAAATGGCTGGGTCTGCTAAGCTGGCTTGGCAGGTAAGAATATGTGCCGCACAGGTCTGACGACTAGTCAGACCTCAGGAACCCACGGGGAGGGGAGGAACATCTTCTAAAAGTTGTCTATATGGCATATATACCTGCATACACATACACACACACACCCCCATACACCTGTATACACACACACTCATATGTATACACATACCTACGTACACACATCAGCATATGCGCCCACCTGCATACACACACACCTAAATATACACCTAAATATACATACACACACACATACACACACACATACCTAGACACACACATACCCCCTACACCTACATCTATACACACAGCTACACACACACATACCTGAATGCACACATACCTGCACACAAACACACACACACACACAAAATTAAAAAGTAAATAAATGAAAAAGATTGTTTTCTTCAGAGTACCCCAGCTTCACTGTATCCTGTTGCCCACCCTTTGTACTGGCACAGACACTTGCCCCTCTTTGGTGCCAAAGGAGACAGTAGAATCATCAAACAGGCAGGCTTGGTGGTGTACTCCTTTAATCCCAGCACTTGGGGAGGCAGGGGCAGGTGGATCTCTGAGTTCCAGGTCAGCCTTGGCTACATAGTGAGTTCCAGGCCAGCCAATGCTATATAGTGAGACCCCCATCTTTAAAAAAAAAAGGAATAATCAAACAGGGACATTACTGAATGCCTTTCATCACTGTCCCTTGGAGGGTTTGCTAATAGGAACTGAAAGTAGACAAAGTAAGGGGAGAAAAGTCATGCAAATGTGTTTAACTCACAGGGGAAAATCACAGGACAGCGGGTGCCTGCATAATCGAGTGGGGAGAAATACCTTTCTTCGTAAAGCAGAGAAAGGTGGGGAATAGAGGTGATTTTGAGGGTAGTAAATGATTTTAGGGAAGATGAATGGACTCAGGAGGCAGAAATTAGCTTGTAAATGATTCTCTGGAAATTTGAATGAGCCCCAGAGAGAGATAATATCTTGTAAATGATTCTCTTTGGAATTAGAATGAGCTAGAGGGACTAAAATGATTCTCTTTAGAATTGGAATGAGCCAGAGGAACAGACAATATCTGTGACAAAGTCCATCCAGGTGTGCCATTACTAAGCCTTCTTTTCTGTGAGATGGTGCGGTCTCATGGAGAGGAGGGGAGGCGGCTGTGTTTTCTTTGATGGGTCCAGTATGAATGACATGTTCTGTGGGGAAAGAGGTTATGTGAACTTCTATAGCCACAAATCAAAGGCCACAAGCCAATACATTTACCAAATCATTGGTGGACCACAGCAAAGCAGCTGTATCTCTCTTCCCTTCTCCCTGTCTCCCCTCCCCCTCCCCTTCCCCCACTTCCCTTCTCTAACCTCCTCCCTCCATTTCTTCGTCCCTCCCCTCCCCTTTCCTCTTGGCTTTTTTATTTCTCAAGGTAGGGTCTAGCTATTCAAGTTGGCCTCAAACTCAAGAACCTCCTGCCTCAGGCCCCTGACTGACTGGGATTGTAGGTGGGGAAATCTTTTTATAGGTTTCCAGTGTCGTATTGTTGCTTTGGAGTTGGCAGAGGCTAGCTCAGTGACACGTTCTGAGAGGTTAGCAGAGGTCTGCTCAGTTTAGTGATATATTCTGCAAGGTTTGACTAGTAGTCCCAAGGGTGGCAGGTCAGATTCAGAGGCAGAAGTAGATGACAGTCACAGGGCTGAAGCCTAGGAGCATTGTGGCTCCTGACCAATAATATTCTGTTGTCAAAGGACCTAAGTCTGTCTGCTCTTTGCTCAAAAGTCAAGATTAGAGGTGGTAGGAAGAAAATAGGTTTATCCAAGGGCGGGCATCCTGGGAAGACGGAGGAGTTAATGCATCTGCTCCAACCCCCGCCCCCTCCTCCCCCCCCAAAAAAATCTTAAGGATGTTGGTCTATGGAAGGGCTTTTATAGTGGGGGAGAGGAGGTGCTGGAGCCAGTGGACAGGAAGATCATATGCTGGGTGGTGGTGTGTCATTCAGTGCTGTGTCGCCTTTTTATCATCTGTTTGCAACTAATCTTGACCTCAGGGGTAAGTTCCCAATAGTTCTTTCGATTGCTAAAGTACTTCAAGTTAAAACTCACAGCAATTTCCATGCTCTGTGTTAGGTGACTCATAGAACCGAAGAATAAGGGCGGGGGGAGTGTTACACATTCACATTCTGATGTCATCAGAGGGTGCCAGATGTTTTGGGTTCCGTAGACCTAAAGAAAGGTTTTTAGTAGTTAACACCTTAACCATTTAGGTGCATCCTTTCTCTGGAATTTAGGATTCAGGCAAAGGGAGGGGATGTCAGAGGAGAAACCACCAAGGAGTAGCCACTATTAAACAATGTCTCCATAACCTTACTCAGCCAAGATCCAGTAGTCTGCAGGGTCTTTAATGAAGATGCAGCTTCTTCTGAGAATGTCAGCATCACACCTCTATGATTTGAGCCTAGGCTCAGGTGTTGGGGATGGGTCCACAGGATGGCAATGCAGAGGCAGTGGGAACCTTTATGGAATGTAGTCCAGGGGCTGTAGGGGTGGCTCAGCAGTTAAAAGCACTGACTGCTCTTCCGGAGGACCCAGATTCCATTCCCAGCTCCCACATGTGGCTCACCACTGCCTGTAACTCCAGTCCCAGACGCCCTCTGGCCTTTGAAGTTATGTCATAGACACACATGCAGGCAAACATGCATACACACAAAACAAAAGAGGTTAAAAAAAAACAAGAAGGAGCCGGGTGGTGGTGGTGGGGTGGTGGTGGTCGTGGTGGTGCACGCCTTACATCCAAGCAGGCAGGCTGATCTCTGTGAGTTCAAGGCTAGCCTGGTCACATAGTCAGTTCTAGGACAGCAAGGGCTATACCGAGAAACTCTTATCTCTAAAAACAAACAAACAAAAATGAAATGGAGTCTAGTGAAACTTGCGTAGCTCCCTGGGGGAGAGGGACGCTATGGGACCCCAATATCTCTGCTTTTCTGGTTTGTTGTGTTGGAAGGTGATGTGAGGATAGGGTGGGACCTCTGGCAAAAACCTGCTGTTTGGACTTTCAGCATCTAAAACTATTAGCCAAATAAACATCCTTTCTTTGTAAAGTTAGGCTGTGTCAGTATTTTATAGTTAACTGAAGTTCCCAGGAAAAGGGGGCTCCTACATCAAACCATCTACAAGGCTGACTGACTAAGAACTTCAGTGATTGTGGGGCTAGAGAGATGGCTCACTGGTTAAGAGTACTTACTGCTTTTCCAGAGGCTCTGGGTTCAATTCCCAGCACCTGCATCAGGCAGCTCCCAACTTCCTATAACTCCAGTTCCTGAACACACACAGTGCACATAAACTCACGCAAGCATATGCATAAATTAAAATAGCAAATATTTAAAAAGAACTTCACTGATTGTAGAGAGTTAGAATGTTGCAGGTCTAGAGCCAGATCATCTTGGGCTGTCATTAGTCTGTTAAATAGCCATGTATTCTCCACATGTGTTTGACTAACATCCTTGTGACTAGTGGGTAAGTCTCTGGAATATTCAAAGAGAAGCCTAGCTGCTATCAACTCAAAAGCCAAGAATGCCATTAGATAAAATTTGAGGCAGACATTTCCCACGTTACTGTAACCACCTTTCTGATGTTTCCATCAAGGTATTTGAAAAGTGTTTTGATTTGGTATTTTCTTTGCTTTGTTATGATAAAGACTTTATGAAACTGTTACCATGTTGGACCGTGGTACTTGGGGTGACATACATTTTTGTTCCTGGACCATGTCCACTCATATTTGGCTCCATAATAAACTATCTCTTATTCCCTTAGACATGAGAGCTGTGTTTTTTATTTTTGTATTGATATAGTAATGAACACAGACTAATACACTGACCTGTGAGGATTTGAGCAATTGCTTAGTGAGCATTGCCATAGCCTCTCAGACATTCCTGGTGTTAGTCCAGAACATCTTTTTCCTTGGAGAGCAGAACCGTTTTGACATGATGCTTTAACTCTTCAGCTCACTACTTTCTACAAATTCTGTCCTCAGGAAATAATCCTGAAGATGGTAAATGCTCCATGCCCAGTTAGTACCATCGCTGGAGTTGGTAGATGAGCAAACAAGTTAATTGCATGTTCCTGGGGTTCCTGTTCACAACATGAGGAAGAGAGACTCACATGATTCTTCTGAGGATGCTGAAGTTTGTGATAGAGAAACTGTCTGGACTAGGGCCTGGGCTCTGCCCTTCCTCCAGGCTCTGCTCAGGCCTCTCTCCAGGGCCACTCTGCTTTCCTCTTTTTTTTTTTTTTTCTACCATTTATTTGTTAACACTTTAAAGATTCATTTTTGTTGTTTTTAATTATGTGTATGTATATGTTTCTACACATGGGTATATGCACATTAACGTCAGATCCCCCGGTGCTAGAGTTATAGGCGGTTGTGAGCTGTGTGATGTGGGATTTGAGAACTGAACTCAGGGTCTTTTGCAAGAGCAGTACATGTTCTTAACTGCTGAGCCATCTCTCCAGCCTCCTACGTGTGTGTGTGTGTGTGTGTGTGTGTGTGTGTGTGTGTACACGTGTATATGCCATGGCATGCATGTAGAGTTCAGAGGACAACTTTTGTGAGGTACTTCTCTCCTACCATGTGAGTTCCACCCTCTGAGCCATCTCTCCAGCCCCAACACTTTCTTTGTGGGCCTGTGCTGATATCTGCACACTCCTGGCGGCCTTTGCACACAGACCCAATGCCTAGTGTCTTCCATGCTAACATCCCACCCCAGGCTCACTTCTGACTCAGTCAGAAGCCCTGCTCTGTGCCACTTGCTGTTCATCTCATTTCCTCTCTCCCATCCAGCTGTGGGACAGAGGCAAACTGAACACTCACTGAAATACCGTCTGAAGACAAAACCAGAAGTGCTGCTTTTAAATTCTTTTAAAACCATTCCATAAAATACAGGTTGCCTGTCAGCGCTGTAGAGGAAGCAGGAGACTGGCTCAACCGTACATTTGCTAAATTCATCAGGCTGGTCATTCAGAGAAACTGGAAAAGAATCTGAAAAATGCTCAGTGTTAGCAAAATGGAAAACAAGTTTTGAAAGAATTCAAGAGAAATCT